>VDFB02252812.1:0-167973 GCA_007258455.2 Sequoia sempervirens | reverse complement strand
TAAAGAAGAATAAATCTGAATTTATAAAATGAGAAAACAAAATAAGGAATAAAGATATTCAATCTGAAATCAGAGGTATGCCACTTACAATCATGGTGAGTAAGATTAACATGACTATCAATTTATTGTAGATGGAGGTCAGTTGAGAATAATAATATAAATTTGTAAAGAATATAAAAATATGTCAAAGAGATTATTGCAAATTGAAATCAATTAGAAGGATATGTATATATTTATATAGGGTATATATATATATATATATATATACATTATTTATGATCATATAATAATGATACTTGCAGCAATTATTGAGCCTTATAAGTAATTGCAATCTTAATATAAAAATGAATAGATTAATATTTATGATCAATCAAATGTAAGATTGAAGGAAGGCAACTAAGGAATAAAGGGTCATGGGAAGACATAGCAGTTCAGGTGAAGTACTCACTTAGCAATAATATTTAGCATATTTTGAATATAAGAAATAGATATGCTAATTTGATTATTGTTGTAATGCTTTCTTCGGTATTATCATGATGATAATGATGTTGATATTGACTTAAGAACTAGTAATAAATGCAAATGTATTTAATTGTTTAAAGATTGTCTTCTATGTGTTTGTAAGCCTACTAGGGTGGAAGGGCCTAAGACAAGTGGTGCCTAAAAACCCCACTTAACAATCCGCTGCAGCCAATGAGGGGTAGGGTCCCACTTAACAATCCGCTACGACCATGGAGGGGTGGTAGGCCTAGGCCATTTATGAGCTCCACTGGCTTCCCCCAGTAGGACATGTGTCTTCCGAGGTGATGACGTGGGTAGAGAAAGCAAGTACAAGTGTTTCCACTAAGCACAACACTCCGAGGATGGAATAGTCTTAGTTGGACGTTTAGCTCAAAGCCAAGGGGTGGTTTATCCTAATAGGATGATTATTCCCTTGGGCTTAGATGGATAGCTTCGGCAGATCACCCAGGCCACTCCTCTTTTGTCTTCATTATTACTTTTATGATTATGCTTATATTTTGGATATCTAGATATTAATGCTAACAGATATGTTGTTAATATAGTGAATACAAGATTCAAATCTAGGGTTATTGAATTAGGAGAACACTCATTTGGAAAGAAGAAACCCTAACCCTAATCAACAAGTGAAACCTAGGGCAAACAAGCAAGTTCTAGGGCAAGGTTGGGTAAGGGACATTACGGTGGTATCAAAGCCTCTTTCCTGCCATCCTGTGTGTGCTTGAGCCGGTTGCCTACTTGCTTGAGCTGGTTGCCTTCTTACTTGAGCTACTTGCTTGTGTTCTTGAGCTACATGCTTTTCCAATTGAGCTAGTTGCCTACTTACTTGAGCTAGCTGTCTGCTTGCTTGAGCTACCTACTTGTCTACTTGAGCTAGTTGCCTACTTGCTTGAGCTACCTGCCCGTGTGCTTGAGCTACTTACATGTGTTTTGGAGCTAGCTGCTTGCTTGCTTGAGCTACTTGTTTGCCTACTTGAGCTACTTGTTTGCCTACTTGAGCTACTTTCTTGCATGGATGTGCTACTTGGGTCTTTGCTTTAATTTTTGATACATATGGTTTTAGTTGTATGGAGTCACAAACTCTTAACTCTTTGGTTTTTGGAGTTATTGAGAAATAGAACTTAAGAAAATTAGTTAATACATTAACCTCATAACTAGAATAACTATCACTTGGGTTAGAACTTCCAACTCCTATCAAAGCTAATATCATCACCACAAGGAATAACATCTTAAAATCACACATCTTAGATTATGATTGCTTAAGGGCAAGCAATCTTGGGCGGGGAGGACTGTCATGTCCCTGAGTTGTAACACATTAAAATGCAAATAAATGAATAAAATAAATAAAATACATATTAACAATTTAATATTATTATAATTATCAAAAAATAATATTTTAATTATAACCATTGAATACAACATTACAAATATTAAAATATAAATGCCAACAACTTAATTATTACTATAATAATAATCATTATAATATAATACAGATAAATAAGTATATTTATAATAAATTAAATTTATATATTATAAAAAACATAAATGAGTAAATAAAATGTAAACAAAATAAATATTGAAAAATGCATATTAACAATTTAATGTTTCATAAAATAATTAAAGAAAATGGCGGCGATTATAGCAAAACATTAGCAAAGGCAGCAGCACTCCATATGATACAAAAGTCTTAATCAAACAATAAAGTCGGGGTGCCTTTTAAAAAGGTGCGATTAATAGATAGTTATGTCTATTGTCAAAAAGGTGTCTCTCTTCATAGGGACATAAGTGTCTAAAATGAAAAATAAGAAATTTGAGAAAAAGGCAAAGAGACTAAGAGGGATATATGGGGAAGAAGAATAATAATAGGAGGAAAATAAACAGATCTGACACAAAAATAAAGACATGACAGTAAAGAAGAATAAATCTGAATTTACAAAATGAGAAAACAAAATAAGGAATAAAGATATTCAATCTGAAATCAGAGGTATGCCACTTACAATCATGGTGAGTAAGATTAACATGACTATAAATTTATATATATATATATATATATATATCCATGACATGAAATTATTGTAGATGGAAGTCAGTTCGGAATACTAATATATATTTGTATAGAATATATAAATATGTCAAAGAGATTATTGCAAATTGAAATCAATTAGAAGTAAGGATATGTATATATTTATATAGGGTATATATATACATTATTTATGATCATATAATAATGATGCTTGCAGCAATTATTGAGCCTTATAAGTAATTATGATCTTAATATAAAAATGAACAGATTAATATTTATGATCAATCAAATGTAAGATTGAAGGAAGGCGACTAAGGAATAAAGGGTCATGGGAAGACATAGCAATTCAGGTGATGTACTCACTTAGCAATAATATTTAGCATATTTTGAATATAAGAAATAGATATGCTAATTTGATTATTGTTGTAATGCTTTCTTCGGTATTATCATGATGATAATGATGTTGATATTGACTTAACCACCAGTAATAAATGCAACTGTATTTAATTGTTTAAAGATTGTCTTCTATGTGTTTGTAAGCCTACTAGGGTGGAAGGGCCTAAGACAAGTGGTGCCTAAAAACCCCACTTAACAATCTACTGCGGCCATGGAGGGGTGGGGGTCCCACTTAACAATCCGCTGCGACCATGGAGGGGTGGTAGGCCTAGGCCACTTATGAGTTCCGTTGGCATCCCCCAGTAGGTCATGTGTCTTCCAAGGTGATGACGTGGGTAGAGAAAGCAGGTACAAGTGTTTCCACTAAGCACACCACTCCGAGGATGGAATAGTCTTAGTTGGACGTTCAGCTCGGAGCCAAGGGGTGGGTTATCCTGATAGGATGCTTGTGCCCTTGGGCTTAGATGGATAGCTTCGACGGATCTTCCCATTCCACTCCTCTTTTGTCTTCATTATTACTTTTATGACAACATCATCATGACGAACACCATAGGCACAGAGTTTCCTCTAACTCAATGTTAGGGTACTTGACTACTAACACATACCTGGATGTATAGCTCCGATTGTAGCTTGATTATTGAAGTCAAATCATGAATCACATCGTTGTTACAACTTCAAATGGTATGGCTGAGTATGATGAGGAAATAAGTGTTGTAGAGGATCACCAATAGGCTGGAAATAATGATAAAATCAGGAACATCAACCTTTTACCAAACCCTAGGTGCCTCCCAAAATACCCAACAAGCAGCCTTGATCAAAACTCCACGAATAAGGTACCAAATCGAAGATAAATTGTTGTTGTGGAAGAATATGCAATAAAATCAAATACCCATGTGCCTTAGCTGCCATAAACTATCAAAATCTACAATTATTTTATGATAACTCCCTGTTGCAATCAATTCTAAGTGCAGATTAATTTGTAATGAAGTCCAATGATGCCCAAATGGAAACCCAGAGTAGATTTCCCTGTTTTGTGAACTGGGTTTTCGTCCAATACACTATCCTCTAAGGGATTTCATCCTCAGAAGACCTGTATGCTGTTGAAACCCTCTTCCAAGAGCTCAAACTTGCAATTGCTTTTGTAAAAATGAGAATAGAATCCTCAAAAAAGAACCCAACACTTTGCTTTATAAACTCCATGAGTTTTTTTAATAAAAGTCTATAAAATAATTTTCTTAAGGGTCTTTCCTCATCAAAAGAAAAGGGCCACTTTTTAAAAAAAACTTAAGTTGCTAAGATGGGGCACTTTCCACTATTCACCTTATGATTTTCAATTACTATTCACCTTTTACTATTCCATTAAAGAAAACCTTAATATTTTCACTTTAACCCTGGATTCATCAACTGGACTCCAAATTGAAAAGCTCATAAGGCTCCCAGCTAAACTCCACAGCCCTCAGTTGGGTCCCCTAACCATTCTGCTGACCTACGGGAACCCTAATAGTAGGCCAACCTCTGCTAGAGACTGAGCTGTCTAAGGGACATTACAGGCTTAAACATTAGACACGTTTACCAAGGCAAAAAAGTCAAACTTCAATACATTTCCAAGTAATGCAAGCAAGCCTAAGAACTACTATGACAACCCTGCAATTGCAATCGTAACGCCAAAAGGATGAGAGCTAGGTAAATAAGCATACCATCATTGAACTTGTCTAATCTACATCATATTCAAGGCATAAAATATTCATTAATTCACTTTCCAAATTTGAGTTAAAGTTACACCTAAATGCATAAATGCAAATTGAATTTAGATTACAATTTTCAAGCATCTAGGAAATGACACTCACATCCCGAACACGGATGGAACATGATCAAATACAAGGTGCATCAATTATCAAGTTTACAAATGTTCTAAATATACATCAAGTTACAATTTCTCAATATTGAAATCTACAACACAACATATAATCTCATGATAATCTTGCATGGTCACCAAAATGCATCACTACATATTCAATTGGTGACCAACAATGTTTGATCTACCATCCAACCAATGTGGCATCCTCAAGCCCACCCAAGTAGACTAAGAGAACAAGTACAAGGCAATTCAAACATAGTCACTCATTCAAACCAGGAATGATGACCATCAAATATGCACTTATTTTTGACAACACCAATCAATGCATAACCATAAATAGACACACAACCCAAATAGGATTCAATGCACAATTCACATAATCTGATTCAAACAAGGAAGAGCAATTAACAAACACATGCAGTGTCATCACTATAGTTCATTTAGTCTATCCTACTCTATTCACTAAAACTATTTGTTTAAAGACAATGGAGGTGGGGAGAGGAAGAAAGCCACACCAAATTCTCACTTCTACTCAACTCCTAAACACATGCTAAAACTATCACTTTTCACAAAATGAGTCGTGGAAAGGGGGAACATAGGGTGACGTGTAATGTCCCTTACCAGGCCTTGCCCTAGAACTTGCTTGTTTGCCCTAGGTTTCGCTTGTTGATTAGGGTTAGGGTTTCTTCTTTCCAAATGAGTGTTCTCTTAATTCAATAACCCTAGATTTGAACCCTAGGTTAGGGTTTGGTAAAAGGTTGATATCCCTGATTTTATCATTATTTCTAGCCTATTGGTGATCCTCTACAACACTTATTTCCTCATCATACTCAGCCATACCGTTTGAAGTTGTAACAGCGAAGTGATTCATATTTGACTTCAATAATCAAGCTACAATCGAAGCTATACATCCAAGTATGTGTTAGTAGTCAAGTACCCTAACATTGAGTTAGAGGAAACTCTGTGCCTATAGTGTTCGTCATGATGATATTGTTTGGCACCAATGTTAAAGTTTTTTGTTTGTGCAGTCATGTTTTATGAGTGTCATGTTATGTCACAACAACTGCAGTGCATTAGTGTGCATTGCGACATGTTTGTGTTGCAAATTAGAATGTGAGAAAACTATTAGTCTACTTGCTAACTATTAATGTCCTTGGCGAAATCTTAGGGCATTATTGTTCAACAAAAGTGATTGTGTAATTGTGATTGTATGTTTGTAATTTTCGAAGAAAATCAAAAGTAGATTGATTTGAGTCACACTTTGTATTGGTGAAGTCTCTCTATTTGAATTGTAGCATTGAATGTAGTTCAATTATTTCCTTTATGAAATACTATGGTGTTCACTCATTTAATTATTTCTTGTTGATGTAGATAGGTTGGTCTTTGGTTTATGTAATGTCCCCTTTTGGCGCTTAGCCAATTCATGCATATTCAGCCAATTTCCAAGTCTTTCGAAGGCTAAGTGGTTAGTTAGGGAGAATTCCAACATTCTTGGAGAAGCATTTGATGAGTCTTGTAGAAAAATTGTTCGTGGGATTGAGTTCAATTGGTTAGTTGGAGCCCTTTGATGCTTTTGGAATTGATTTCCAACCTTATGGGTGTTCTCCAAGCTTCTTGGAGGGGCAGGCTATTTTTAGAACATCACCAAGTTGATTTCAATCATCCTCCTACTACTTCAGTTTCATCATGGTGTGGTCAAAATTGGATTCTGATGACATTGCAGTACTCTCCTCAACATGGGTGAGTTATTAAGTCATTTAATTAATATTTCACTAATGTTGTCTAAAGTTGAGAAATAATTAAAGGACAACTTAGTGTAATAACACGTTCAAAAGGTGATTAAAAGTTTGCACATAATGAATTATTTAATTTAAATCAAAAAAAAAAATTTCAAAAAAAAGCAGCAAAAAAGCAAGTCTTCAAAAAAAGCAAAAAAATTGTTTTTTTCGAAAAAGCAGTGAAAAAAAAAACGTTTTTCAAAAAAGCAATGAAAAAAGCTATAAAAGGAGGTGTTGGGGGTGCTGAAGATTACTCATATTGTTATGTTGCCAAATTGAACCTACGAGTTCTTCCAAAATCGTTTGAGGACGAAAACCCTCATTTGATTCTTAAGTTTGGATTTAAAAGATAATCCCTAGCTAGTGGAGTGGTTCTATTTGTGCTTCAACGGAGTTCCAGTTCGAAGGTTTCAAGAAGAAGATAATTCAAAGTATTTTGATTGCAGATTTTGAGATTTATGTTTTCGTGAATGTTTTGCAAAGATTTTGGATGTGGTTAGGAGGTGATCTTTGGTGGTTTGGAGGGAGTTTGATGATTCATCATGGCTGTTGTGACCTACAACGGTTGTATATCAGACCCTGTAACAGCGTTTTTTGTCATAATAGACATGACACTACACATGCAGCAGTCTATCCAGTGATTTTTCGGACCTGCAATGTCCTTTACTTGGATTTATAGTGTTGTTTGATGAAGGAGATTGCATTGGGAACTACTTACAACAGTCCATACTTTCCTTTGATGAATTGGGTATTCATTCTTTATGATTTCTGGGTCATTATATTGCTGTCTGGGTAAATCTGAGATGAATATCAGACCTTTATGTTGTTGTTTCCACACATTTTGAATGTTGTTTGTAGAGTGGAGTATGTCTCTAGTTGTTAAGCATCGACTTGGGGTGTCCTTGGTTGCATAAAATGATATTTTGAATGATTTTGAGTGGTTATTTGACCTACAGCAGAGGAGTAACAGACCTGCAACCATCCAGTCAGCTCAGCCTTGTTCATACCAGCACTCTTATTTCTAGGTATACTGAATTGGTTGTTGTTTTGGTGATTGTTCTGATGTTAGGGTTGATATTTATCATTGTTACAGCAGTTACTTTGCATCAGCAATAGCACATTTCATTTTATAGATGATTTCCTTGGGCTAACATTCTAACACTAAGTGGTAGTACCACTAGTGATGCTCATGATATTTTGTGTTACCCCACTGAATAAGTTGCATATTCCTTCCCACTCACCACTAAAAAGCGGAAGAGTTGCTCTTACTTATTGTATTCACTCACCATTGAAAGGTGGAAAAGTTGGCTTTACATTTCCAGTATTGTATGAGTTTTCCCACTAGAAAGTGGAAGTGTTAAGCTAACCCCACCGGATAAGTGGATTACTTTCAACTGCTTCTTTTTCAAGTATTGTTGTAATCCTATACTTCGTATGCTCTTACCTCACCCACGCTAGGAACTTGGTGATCAGAAAGTGGAAAGGAAAGTTGTTTAGCAATTTCCAATTGTTGAGTTAACAAGATTTTCAAAAAAGAAATTGGGGCTGTTCGTTACAGTTTAGCTAGTAGTAAGCATTTGTTTGTTTTTCCTTCAAATATTTGTTTGCAATTGAATACAAGTCTCTACTTTAACCAATAGGAAGTTATCTTTGTTTGTGCTTGAATTAGTTTACCCTCCATTAAATCTGAAAATCTCATTGTGGGTCTTCATTGTTGATAGTCTAGCACTTGCATTCAAGACAAAATCATAGTCAATCAGATATTTACATTTATGCAAACCTCCCAAGAAATATTGTACAATGTGCATTCTTGTAAATTCTATTAGTTTTAGGTTTAGTTAGATCTCAATGAGGTTCCTATTATAATTAGAAGAACGGTTCTACTTTATGTGTTGTTCTATTTTGCGTTGTTTGGCAATAGAAAAATAAAAATGCCAATATTTTGACGACAAGAAAGGAGCTTCTAAAAAATGGATTTACACCTAAGCCTCCTACAACCTCCACATATAAGGAAAATGCCCAACAAAAAGAGAGTCCCAAAAATAAGCATATTGAGCAGCCCTCTAATAAGGGCAACTTGAAGACCACAAAATCTCAAGGAAATAGGTTTATTTAATCTACATTTTCAAATCTCAATATCTGAGATTAACAGTGACACTATCTTTTCAAATAGTTGGTAGGAAGCTTTAAGACAAACATTGTTATTGCATTGGTCTTCTTGGGAAATTTTGGATTAATGAAGGTAAAGTATTTAATTGGGCAATCTGTCTTTTTTAGAGATGAAATAATCCTTGAAAAACACTTGGTGGAAGAAAAATTCTTGCTTCAACTTGAATGTCTAAGCATGTTAATATGAGCAGAACCAAAGGAATAAATGCTAAGAAAAAGAAAGCATCATGTCTTTTAATGCAAATATTTGGGAGTGAGAATAGAGGTTTTATCTTCAAAATTTGAATAAAAGGATCATAAGAATCAAAGCTGGACAAAGATAGTTGAAAATACTAACAAACTGAGAATTAGGAAAAGGATGATCCCACTCCACTAACAACCAAGTTTGTCTAGTGAAAGATTCCTCTTTCCTCTAAAAATGGTATGGGATAGAATCAAAAACTTTCTAGGGAGGTGCTTCATAGAGCCTTACTACCATCATGTGGCACTATATGATAATTGTTGGACAATTCTAGACTCCTAATGATCTCTCCAACTTTGAATACAGTACTATTGGAGTCAAGTTGTGTTTCCTCTTTCACCAACCCTATTCAGTATCTATATTGATGAGCTTGAAGATTTTCTTAGACAACATATCCATCATATTAATGGTTGCCCACTTCACCATTAGTCAATAAAGTGGTCCTCTCTAATTCTCCCAATGGCCCACAGAGACAATTTGATGCCCATTTTGAGTTTTATGATCTTTGCCAACTTGTAGTCAACCTTAGTAAAACTAAGGTCTTGGTTTTCAACACCACCAAGAATGTTATTTATAGGTTTCATTCCTTCTACAAAGGGGGCCTAATGGAGACGCTGCTTCTTATACTTATCTAAGGATTCATTATTCTGGTCCTCTTTCTTTTCAGCTAGCTTATCAGTGTTGTCATTGCAAGGGATGTGCCTCACTCTCTATTCTTGAGTGCCAATGCTTTTAGGTACATTTCCAAGATATCCATTTGAAGATGAACCTATTTGAGCAATGATTAATCCCACAGTGTTGTATGTTTTTGAGGTTTGGAGCCCTAGCTTTGGGTCTTATGCCTTGGCTTAGCTTGAGAGGGTTCAAATGATTATGCTTCAACATATTATCTGGTACAAATAGATAAATCCTTAGTGTATTGTCCAACCTGAATTTCGTGCCCAACCTCTTTTCCTTAAGAGTAGGCTTAGATCTATGGGTGGTGTGTGTGTGCACCCAACCTCTTTCCCTTAAGAGTAAGCTTAGATCTGTGGGTGGTGTGTGTGTACGTTACACCCTATAACAGATTCACCCAACACCATATAACAGATGTACCCAAAATTCAGAAGTACATACAGGGTGTTATGTACTCATACCTTGTACATCCTCCCATCCTCACAACCAAGTTACCTTGAACTAAATGCAATGTAACACAAAGAAAAGGATGGAAATGCAGACAATTCCCACTCAATGGGAAGATGCAGAAGATAATTATGTGAATAGCTCCAATCAGGGTAATGCATTCTAAAAAAGTTATCAGTCTGCAACACTTACTACTTCAAATCATTTTAATATGCATAAATATAGATTTAAAAATTATTGCGAAAATGTTTACAATAGCATAACTTTTAGAATCAAAATGTGCAATGGCTATGAAATGCTGGTACATCCGTGCCTTTCAGATTGAGAAGTCATGGATGATGATCTTAGCACAAAACAATTTTCAGACATAAGTTTTGTATGATCAACAATTTAGCAAGGATAAGTGGTTGCCCAAACAGGATATGATTGGTGTTCCATTACATGTTCAGCAAATGCATTCTAGATATATTAAATAAAGGTAGCTTGGATATATATAATTATAAAATCAAATTTCTGAGCATTGCATGAAAGAATAGACAAATATTATTATAAGATTTATTCCCAACTTTAAAGCTTTTGTAATATGAAATTTGATTTAAGTTTCATGGGAGGGAGGAATAGATCAAGCATACAATAAATTTCACAGCAAATTCTTACCTCAGTTGGATCTGTGTGCTTTGTGACATGCCCAATAAGACATTGTGCATGAAAAGCATGTTCACAAGGAAATACATAAAATGGGGCCATGGGCGATGTGAAACCCCTGGCCACTCCATGTCCACTTCTTGAAGTCAATATCTTTCGTTCACAAACCTGTTAGACCCAGTTTGATAATTATTATAATTCTTAGTGTTTTTTCTACCTTGTGATGCCTAAGAGCTGCAATTAAAAGACAAATGACTTGAACCCAGTATCCAGTAGGCCTTTCTATAATAATCTGATGAATGGTTCAGGAAGAAATGTATGCAAGAATTTAAAAAAAGCCTCCTCTCACTTAAATGGACAGAGTCATGGCTAAATGTTAAAAAACAATACCCCACATTCTTCATCACGGTCAACAACTGCATATCTTTGTGCCAAAGCACTGATGTCTTGTCTGATGCTGTCTGCTCCGTGAGTTGCATCGTTCATCTCCTGCTTCAGTTTCTCAATTTGCTTATTATAGTCTTCCAGGGATGAACAAATCGCTTCCTGCAGAGAACAAGCAGTACCCTAGCATTAAAAAGAAATAACATTCTATAAAAGTTCTCCTGGGTCAGTCTACTATTGAGTACTAAGCGAGCATTTGGTCAAACATTAACTTTCTTTTTGTTTCAATGCATAACCTGTGAATCAAAATAGGAAATGAAAAGACTGCAACAGAGACAATTGGAAATATAGTAACAATTATGGAATTTATAGCTTTAATCACACTAGACAAGAATGAGAATTTCAAGATGTCATGAATTAAAGCAAATACACAAGCCACACTATTTTATCTGATGGAAGCAAGCAACTGTCCAAGTGATATAAAAATGAGATTGTTGAAACTAGTTGTATGGTAGTATGATCTACCTACATAGTTCCGGTGGAAAATTTTCTTCATAATTTACATTTTCTGTAGTTGTTCTAATTTTTAGCTTTTACTTCCTAATATTTTGATAGTCATGTTTTTGATACATCCTCATTTTTTAAACCTACCTGTTATTAATTGATTACAGAAGCCATGACATTACATTCCATAGTGCCTATGTATATAATTTGGCAACACAACCAATTTAACAAACAGACAAATACCATTAAGCTTATGGGTGCAACAGGCCACCTATTTTAGCTTGCTTAAAACAAACTATTGATTTGCCTAATTTATTCTAGAATATCCATTGATGTCTATTACTCCCATTTAATGACTAAACGAGATACAATCCCAAGTTTACCTTCAATATGTCAGCAATCTGCTCCATTTTAGTACACCTGCAGATGTAATCATAATGAACTTCAATATACATAGTTTTGGCATGATAGATAGGGTTTTTCACCATCTTGAGAATATTCTGGTTGTCCCAAATAGGTGAGGTCAATGCTGTTTGTTCAAGTTGAAGATCAACCAATATCCTCCACAACCACATCATCTCACTCCCTGTATTGAAGCCTTCCTTGTTGTATTCAGTCTCAGTTGAAAACAAAGCAGCAGTATATTGTAGCTTGCTCTGCCAAAACATAACTCCTTAATCAAGAGTAGAAACATTTCCATTTTGATCTATTGGATATAGTATTTTGGAATTTCCTTTGAAGGAATCATGTAATGAATTATTACTACTTTTCTTGCAAAATTTATTACATGCTTCAAATGTTAAGCAACCTAGTTCGAGTTCCAATTGAAAGCAAATTCATTTTGAATATTAAGGTCTATGGTAATTTCACCTCACACTTTAAATTCATTATTATTCTCATCAAACACCACAACTAATCTAAGTAGTGATTTCCCTGGAATGCCAATTGATCAGTCCCCATGAGTGTTACAAGACTTGTACTTGGCTTAGACTCAGTAAACTGACAATTCACCTGGACTCAAACTTGGTGATTAGACTCGAAAATTTGAAAAAACCATAAAATATAGAGATTTTTATCATGCACCCTTCAATATATAAACTTTAAAGACATGATAAATCAATCAAATAGAAGCTACTTTGATCACATAAACAAGTTTATATCAATCATGAGTATAAAAACAGATTTTAATTGAAGGAGACAACATTTTAAATATATAAATATTGTCAAGTGTTTTAGGTTTACAAAACTCATGGATTATGATATCCATGGCATCAAAAACAAAATTCACAATATGAAGTCATAAACTACGGTAGAAAGGAACTTGTATCCTGTAGCCCAGCATTGCTAGCTCTATGTGGAGTCATGCACTTGTATCTCAAACAAGTCTAGAAATGCTGCTATAGTCATAGGAGCATTGATAGGGTTTGACTTAGCAAACTAGAAGTATAAATGTAAATTAATTACTAGGAACTTAATTGGGAAATATTTGAAAGAATAAAAAAATGTTCTTGCAGCCAACATGGCCCAAAATGATTTTTGGTTTTTGTTTTATAAAACTAGAGTAGGGGTTTGGATGCAGAGCCCTCAATGGGGTTGAGGGGAAATGCCTCTTGTGGGGTTTGGGGGTAGCACCCCTATTGTGCTTCTTGTCATGATACAAGGCAAGATTGAGGGGTGGGGCCCTTGCCACCAAGCCCAAATTAAAGCCTTTGACCTTCATGGCACATGCCATTTTTCATAATTTTATAATTTTTAATTGTCCTCCAAAAGTCCTCCAAACCCTTCAAAAAATGTTTGACTTTCATGCTTTTATGTTTAAGCATTTTCAATTTTTTATTCCTTTATTTTCTTGATTTTCATAACCTCAATCAAGTCACAAGCCCCCAAGCCTTGGTTTAATCAGTTTGTCTTAGGACTTGTGAGTCTAGGAAAGCTCCAGTGAATCTTGTAGCTGACTCCCCAGACAAGAGCTATGAGCCAAATATAAATATTAAGATAATTTCGTTCAAAGACTTGGCCTACTTAGGGATGCATAAATATTAATACATGTCAGTCCAAGGAATCATTTAATAAAAATTAGTATTGCACTACTACATGATGACACATGCGTGCATTGAAGACACCATTGGACAAGTTATTGGCTTGGAGTTCCTATTTGTAATATTTATCACTAGAAGATGCGATTCTCTTTAAGTATTAAAGCACTATGCTCCATGGTGATTTGGGGACAAGGATGGTAGGGAATCATGGTACATATTTTTGAGACAGCAAACCTGAGGGCCATTTTTTTGGGGATGGCAGAATATATATGTTTAGCTATAGATGACATCAAAATTTAAGTTTAGACATTCATATAATGTATCAAATTTTGTATTAAAATTAAATCAAAATGCAATTGACATAGCCGATAGCAATATAGCACCAATAAGAAATTAGCAGGAGAACTTAAATACTAGTGAAACCACTGATAATCGCACATTGGCCTTCAAACCTATATATTTGTTAAAAATTAAATGTTCTTTAGAAAAATTGTGTTTTCTCCTGCAATTGGGGGTGCCTGGATATCCTCAAGACAGTCAAGGGATGTCTTAGATGTCCTCAACAGTCCTAGTGACATCCAAATGTCCCTGCGGCATTCCACATTTATGGATGATATCTTGGGGATGTTCCCATAAATTATTGATGACTGGTAATGGCCAAGGGGCATCCCCTAACATCTCTAAGTCCCAAAAAGAGCTATGGGTACAGGGGCAAGGGTTTTAGAGAAGGGTTGCGCCCCTATGTAACATAGGTGAAGCAAGGAATTGATTGTGTAAGTAATGCTTTCTGTTATTAATGTAGGTTCTTTGCAACTTATCAACTTATCATTTCTTATTAATTATGCATATCATTTGCTACTATCCATAGCACTGTTCACAGACCCAGCAAGTACTTGCCAAGTTCACGAGTACTCACCAGAAACTCCCCAAAAACTCGTAGAAACTCGCTGGAAACTTGTTTTTTGGCTTTCTAAGCATTGTGTTTTTCCTTTTAAAAGTTATGAAAATGGTGTGCGCCACGAAGATTTGTATGGTTTTAAAGGTCTTCATTTGGGCTTGGTAGCAGGGGCTCCGCCCCTCGACCCCACCCTGTGGCTTTAAAGAAGGCACAAGTTCTCTTCAACAGTTGGCAGCTGTTTGCCATGCAAGCAAGTTTTCCTTGAACTGTTTAAACTCTTGCAGTAAAAATCTCTAATGATCCACAGAGAAGAATGTTCTTGGAGGTCCTTGCCAAAATGCAGCAGCAATCTCCTTTTGATCTTGGCCACAACCATGGACTTTCTCCCATTATGATTTCTGAAGACACGGACCAAACCCCAGGTCAATCCAGCAGGTAGGCACACTTCTCCTTCTACCTGTTAGAAAGGAAGGCAAGCCACTGGTCCCATTATGAGCTGTCCGTAATACTTTCAAGGTTTGAACAACACTGAAAACTCATGTTCCTCCTCCAGTGCCAGGAAGGTCTTGCCACCAATTATTCCTCTTCCATTCTGCACCACACCCATGCTTCCCCAGATTCTGCACCATATATCTTACACTCTGCAGCACCTCCATAGCATTCTGCAATCATCATCATGCCCACTTCACGCATCACAACTCTATGCTACTTGTGTTGACTGGCTTGGAATCTGACATTAGAGGTTGTTAGCCTTCAAATCCCAACTTTGCCATTCTTTCTCAGCAGCCTAATCCCTCTTCATAACTGTTCAAAACTTGTCCTGCTTGTTTCTATTCAGAGTATGATGGCCAAGACGAAGCGTTTGTTATAAAATGGACAGTCAGGCACAGGATCACAAGATCATTCAAGAGGCAGAGCAGCAGTACAACCAGATACTGTGTAAACTCCTGGATAATGTGAACAATATAAAGGCATCTCAAATTTCAGCTACAAGGAATTTCAGTGAGTTCAGGCAGAAAACTCCTATTTCTGTTCCTGTCCAAAATAATCATCAGGGAATTTTTAAAGCTATCACCAGTCCAGCTTAAAAAGAACCTTCAGGTCCAACTTCACAGGACTTTATCAAGTTATTATTTTCTACAGATTGATAAGTCAAAACTTATCTTATCAGCATCAGTGTTTGCTTTATTATGATTTCCAGCATCTATGCTTCTATCACTGTTTTTAGTAATGGCAGAGCTACAGGTCCAAACTGTTTATAAAAGCAGTTTGACTTTCCATATTTTCAGTTTCTAAGCTTCAGTTACAGTGATCCTAATAAACTGCTAGAAAGTTCTATAATGGATGTTTTTGTACAAGCACAATTCACGGTAATCAGTTTGCTGACTTTGTAAACATTTGCCACATTTTAAAATAATCATGTACTTGCGCCAGTAAGAAAGAGTATAAAAGCATTCATTCTTTACAATTTTACTTGAACCCAAGTAAAAAAGACAAATTAAAATAAGGCAATCCACCAAAGGATGGAGGGGGATGGGCCTGATGCAAAAGTATGCTCTTCTTAAGAAATGGGAAGAAATCAAAGGAATTCATACCTTGAAATCATCAATCAGAGCAAAATCTGGAAAGAAAGGTAAAATATCTTCAATTTTTAAAAGACCGTCTGTTTCCTTGAGAAAGGCTATTGCCTTTCGAATGTTCTCTCGCTTTGTCCCCCTTTCCTGCTCAATTACATGCTTGGCAACCATGAGCCAAAGCTTTTTCCGCAGGTCTTCATCATCCTCAACTTTGTCTGCCTCTGCCATTGCTAGCTCTGGGTCCACCTGGTGAAGGAATTTATAAAAGAATCATGTTTATATGATATATTCAACAATATCTTCTTCAAAGAATGATAGCCCAAATGTTGGTACTGCAGAAACAAACAGCTTTGAAATGCAAAAACAAATCTACTTATTTCCTTACAATATGCAATTGAACAATGAACTTCTTAGCTGGAAAGGAATTGTGGTGATAAGTGAGTTTCATACTTTGATTACATAGACAAACCCTTTCATATCGAAGTATTTTATTTTTACTAAAGAAATGACAAATGAAGTATTCTTTGACAGGATAAGATAATAATAACAGTATCTTGGAAATGCTTGACCGAGAGGGTAAGCATCCACCTTTTATGTAGAAATTCTGATATTAATAGACTTTCATCAATAAAACAGAATCCATGTTAGAGTAGGCGGCTTGTGCAAAAGCTTCATGATAACATATTATTAGAATATAATGCCAAGCAACTGTTGAAGAAGTGTGTATTGGTCCTGTGGTCATTTCAGCAAATGAATTGGGTTGTTTCACCCTACTAAAGTATCTACTGTTTTGAGGGTTTACGTCAATAAGAGAAAATATTGACTTTATTTAATAATGGGTGTTTTATATTTCTGATAGCCAAAGATAAGTAGAAGTGAGTTTTGAATTATTATGTGTAGTGAAAATGGTACCTTGAAATTAATGCTTAATTTCTCTTATTCTAGGTTCTTTCTATCTTCCACTTTCTTGAGCAGGAAATTATTTAATTTTGTAAACAGACTTGCTTAGATTAAAATCTAAATATTTTGCTCTTATGCTAATATCAATTTATTTATACGGCCCTTATGTAATAATCAAGAGGTAGTACCTCGAAATTAGAGAGAGAGCATAAATCATAAACAAAAGATATTAAAAGTGAGGAATGCGCCTCATAAAGCCAAAAAGAGGAGATATTTCATGAGTTACAAGTGCTAAGATAAAGAACACAGGTTCAATGATTCAAAATATTCCTTGTGGATAAAAAGGCAGGTCCAATGATTAAAAACACATTTTAAGGCTTTAGCTTTACTATTTTAGAACCTCTATGCCTTTCATAATATCAAAGGATATTTTGTAGGAAAATGTGAGGCATTGATAAGGAGAATGATCATAATAGATTTTGAAGGCCCTTTCAATGTCCAAAATTGTTTGTTTTGAAGATAAATTAAGGAAAGCATCTTAGCTTTGCAAGAGATTGATTCTATTGTGATTTTTCTTGCTTATGCAATTGTGATTGTTTTATTTATACATTCAGCAAGCTTTTAATCTTTGGAGAGTTGTGCAACTGTGCATTTTCAGAAGCATTTAATAAAAGAATTTATGGCCTTTTTATTCTTCCCTCAATCTTGAGTTTTATGTGTATGGTTCAACCTCACTAGAGTGTTAAACTTCTTACCTCTAGCATTAGGCATTTACCATGTCAATTTTTCTGTTGAATGTTTAGAATCTAGATTTTCAAGCGCTTATCTTGTTCCTTTGGGAGTGTCGCACAATATTTTGGCATATCACCTTTTTAGTGTCAAATTTACTGTAATTTCTCCCTCACCCCTTTCACCCACATGTATTTTTAGATAGTATTAGAATAGGGGAACTAGTCCACTCAAGAGTTTGCTTGAGATTAAGGGAACTGTGGTCAAGTTTCCAGCTGTGGATTTGGACAGACCGATGCAATAAGTTGCATTCCCCGATCAACAATAGGACTATTCAACTAAGAGAGAAGAGTAATTTATATGGAGTTTACAGTCGGTACATATATTTCTTAAAGATCAGGGTTGAAAGAAGATGCATAGATGGCAGTAATATCCTCATGCAGTCTCACCAGTAGTTTTGGGTAGTGGATAATGAATGGATCTATTACAAATATAGTCTTTTGGCCTTAAGATGAAACTAAAAGGGTAACTAAGATTTCACATTGTAATGTTTACTAATTTTTCAGCACCATAAAATTGAGCTCAATGACTTAACATTCTGATGTACATAGCGACCTGAGAAAAAAAAAGCAGCAGTATTATTAAAGTCAATTTGAGGTGAAAATTCATTACAAAGAAAAAAGCAAATTCCAAGAGGCTGATGGTACTACGAAGCAGAGGATAACAACTGGAATATTCATCCTTTGATCCAATGAAGACCATTAAACTGAAGAACACATGCCACAGTTCACAGCCACTGCAAGATACCATCTATACAATAGGCTGGACCAAGAATGGATCCATTAATTAAAGAACTGAGTAAAATAGAACTTTGTCAAAAGTGAGTGCCATGGTGCAACCAGCAAAATGAAAAAATATGGCGAACACCATGCTTGCAGGATAAGATTCCTCAAAGGACAAAATATCATCAGTACTTTTTCTAAGTTTATTTAAGGCTTAAGCTATCTATATGGGTGTTTGAAGATAAAAATATAGACTCTAAACATGTTTTAGACAATCACCTATGTAGTCAATGTATAATGTCTATTATTATGCTTCGGTAATATTGGTTATCCAACTATGTATTAATTGTTTGTATTAATTAGTTGTAAGCATCGTGTAATGTCCACTTTTTAGCGAGCATCAGAGTTTTACAGATTAGCCTATCATGTTGTCCTCGTAGGCTAATAACAGTGATTAGAGGACATTATATGGGTGTTAATGAGTTCTCCAAATGGCCATTTGCAGTGTTTATCTCTCCAGTCCCTTAGCATGTTTAGAGGTGATGTTTTTCAAAGGTTTTTGGCTCCGTTCTTACACACTTGCTATTTATAGTAAGTCAGTTGAGTGATAGAGGCCAACCTTACTGTTTTTGGTAAGGCACCTGGGTGAGCAGAAGATTCGATAGGTTACCTCCTAGTGCAGACGGAGTTGATTTATATTCATTATTGTTGGAGTTATAGCATTTTGTTATTATTAAAGTTGTACTTTAATAATAATAATTAATTATCAAAAGTGCATATTATAATGTCTTAAGTTGACTTTATAATAAGGGGTCATTAATGTTATAAAAGTCAAAATATAAAGTGACTTTGGAATGGGCACCCAAGTAATGATTTGATATAAAGTCAACACAAAAGCAAATAATTAAATATATTTTGATGAATTAAAAGCACTGGGGGAGTCATGCTTTTTCAAGGACGTATAAATAGCTTTCAAAAAAGCAAATGAAATTCATTCTTGAAATCATTCTACACTTATGCTTTTTGGAGAGTTTTCGCTTTGGAGAAGGAAAACCAGGGTTTTCTGCAATCTGGGTCTTGGATAGTGTAGCATCTCTTTGATTCTGCATCCTAAGAGTGTGAAAGATCATCTAAGGGCTGCATACACCAAGTGGCTACATCTTGTGGTCACATTTGAGCAAATTAGAGAGTTTATTTGAAGGGTTTGAAGAGAATATCATCAGAATCTGAAGTAACTTGGTTGCTGATTGTTTATTGACTGATATCTTTGATTGCTCGGCCGTACCACTTCATTTGTTGGGCCGTACAAACTCAGATTTCCAGGCCATACAGTTCTTGGGCGTGGCGTTTGGGTCTCTAGGCTGAAATGCCTAGTTTCTTTGCATTTAATCACCCTTTCTTGGAGCGGCCAGATTCTAGCATTCATCAAAAGTCTGTATAAAGGTGGAGAAGTCAATAATTTATGGCAGACGTCCAATAGAAGGGTTTCTCTGTTGCTGATTTACATTTCCAGAACTTGCAGTTATAAGTTTCAGACTTGCATCAAATGTATTTGCATTCCAGGTATGATTATATTGTGTTTGCAAAAGAAGTGAAAGTCTGATTTAAATATATATTGTAATTTGCAAAGTTATTACAAATCAGATTTGCATTACTCAAGCATTTGCTTCCAATCATCCTTTCATTTGCAATTGTATATGTTATTTGCAATTTCATGGTTTAAATCTTCAAAAGCATTCAAAATCATTCCAAAAACCAAAAGTTGCAAAACCAAAAAGCAATTACAGGCAGATTTTTTTAGTTTAGAAAATATCTCAACAAGGGGGTGGGATATTTCAGTGGTATCAAAGCGGTTTCCTGCCATCCTGTGAGGTAGTAATCTCATGAGTAAAGAATTTAGATAGTATGCTAGAGGTGCAGAGCAATGGGAACCACCTCCAATTCCTGAAGGTGAGACAGATTCAGGGATATTGGGTATACATAGATATGGTTCTAGTGACGGCGATAGTGTGACAGGCACTATGGTTAAGAGAGATAAGGGTCGTGTAGAGTCACTCAATCCTGACTTGAAACATTCCCTATGGATATTTGCCCCAATTTTTTCCAAATTTTTTGAACAATTTGCATTCAAACTGATTTCTACTTATCCAATAACTTGCAAACAAATTTCAATGTAAATCATATAATAACAGTTTTAGAACAAAGATCTGAAATTACATATGAATATTGCCTTAAAATCTTCAGTAGAACAACAACAGAAATATCCAATCTTAGCCACAAAACTTACAGTCGGATTGGATAACCAAAAGTATGAATTTGAAGCACAAAGTGAGACACCTAAATAATATCTCCAATAGACAATGGGTTTTCGTCTACTACCTCCAAGCTAGAGGGTTTCCGTCCTCAAACCTACTGAAACCCAAAGCTTCCCAGAATTCTCCAAGAGAATATAATAATCAAACATAAACCAAGCATGCTGAAAGTGAGCCCTTGCAACACTTTTATAAACTTCTCATAAGAGTTCATTCACACTTTTAACCAATGTGGGATAAAACATAAACTTCCTTTTTTTCCTTTTTGATGTCTCATGTATTTTAAAATAAGGGGCCCCTTTTACTATTCATTTTCCCACTTAACTTTAGGCTCACATTAATAAAGTTAAATAAGTGGATTTAACTTTATAATTTAAACTTTATTAATGCGGAGGCAAATTATACCAATGAAACTGACATCATCCGACGATAATAACCAATCTTCCATTGAAAAGGCACTGCAACTGGAGACCCCGGTCCACCTAATGAATTACTATTAATAGCATTAATGACTTACTAAAAATAGTAATTATACCAAAACTGCCTCCAGACGCCCCGGATTGACCTGCAACGAAAATTGCCTAGGCCAAAAATCCTCAAGATTCCTTAAAAGCCCTAGTTAGCCTACGAAACCAAGGAGAAATAGGCTAATGGCAACATCATACCATGCGAGCTAGAAAAGGGGACATTACATTCTTCCCTTCTCGAGATTGCTTGCCCTCAAGCAAACATCAACCAACCCACTGCTCTGCCCTGATAAAAACACCATACACCACAAATTGTGAAGCAACATCATGCACATGCAGCAATACTCCCAAGTGAACCCAAACCGGAACCCCAATGCACACAAAGGATCCCTCACCATACTGGAGAGGGTCCAACATAAAATACCTAGATCCCAAATCCAGAATAGAAGTGTGCTATGAAAAACACCCTCAGACTTCCACTGCTCAAATCTGATCTCCACTTCACCATGTTGCAAATAGTGAAGCAACCCAATGGGACCCGTCCAATACACAGTGTCAAACCTGTCGCCACTTGGATCCCAAAAATACTGAACCTCACATCCATCCATCATGTGGAGATAAGAATATCAAAAAGCGTCTGTAACACAATATCTCTGTACAACTCCTGCTAAACTCCCATGGATGTGATAACCAACCAAGCCATCATGCCCACTGCCACTACTACCTCCTGGAAGCCCTATCTCCCATTAAAACCTAGAAGTGGCAAACTCTGTCAGGTACTCATCATCATGATGGTAGTCCATCCTTTGATCCTGCAAGTAATCCCCTGCAAACAACTGAGTCGAATACTTGCAGCCTCTAGTCTCATCTTTTGAAGATGGTAACTCTGAGCACAAAAATGACTGGCTTCCCTCAACCGCGCACAAAGAATCATCATGCGTACAATAATTTTGCATCGAATACAAATCATGTATAGGTGGATCAAAGGCAAAACTGTAAGTACTCCTCACCGTGTACACACTGTAAAACTCCTCCGTGAGCCCTCTTTGGAATCCTGATGCACTAGAATGATCCCAAACACTGCGATTATCGCTCAACCCTGAACTAGTATCAGGAGTGTGATCGGCTTCCAACTCGAAGAGTAGATTATCATAGATCAATCCACCATCAAACTCAAATAATGGACTATTCACAAATTGCACAATCACTCCATGCTGATCTGAATCATCCATACCTGAATCCCTGGAACAATAAATCAAATTGTACTCCTGAATTGGCTCAACAAATTGCCGATCATAATCAATTGCATGGGATGAAATGACTGATTTGCTTCCAAGGAAGGGAAACAAATCAACATAAGAATCAATCTCCCAACTAGATGATACTCTACATATCTCCTGTGAAGATGGAGTAGTGTCGTGAGTTGTCACACAACTCTCTAGTGAATCGACTACGATGTCACAAGAGCTATCAATAATCTACCCTGCATCACCTATCATGGGACTAACCTCAGGAGAACCTGGAGCAACATGTAGTTCCCTGCAACTCTCAACCAATTCACTCATCCCATCTGTATCGACTGCACCTGTAATCGTGATGGATATAACCACATCCTCAACTTGCTCACAACCAAAATCCATGGATACATGCTCCTCACCAACTGCTGCCATGGAAACCTGAACTATATCTGAAGATGGTGAAGACTGTGCCAAACTCAACTCCATGGTAAGCTCCTCTATTTGTGACTGTGACTCCTAAGGGCCAACTGGGTGCTCTTCAACGATTCCATAGTCACCTCAAGCTCATGAGTGAGCTCATCAACCTCCTCTTCCTTTCCCTTCAATGCCTTATGACAGATGCAATCCCACTCGAGAAAATAATCTTTGTCCGCAAGTAGTTGTAGGTAATTTTGCTTCATTATTCCAATTGCTTCTCGAAGTGCATGAAACTCTGCAAGGGAAAGACCACTCTTTTCGTGCTCATATGTCACAGGAGTACTTCAACCATGAAGGGCCAACATCTAACGAGCAACATCAAAATGCTCTATGGCGGTAGCAATAATTATGTCATTTACCTTAAGTTGCCTACCAAATGATGAGGACCCAAGAACTTATCACTCCCATACAAGTTCCTTGATTTAGAATCTGCACTATGATATGAGGTTGAATCATCATTGCTCACTAACTGATACGCAGCACCATGAGTGCTATCAGCTTCACTCACAATATCATCAATGGTACTGCTGCTATGTACCTCAAAGGATGGCTTAACTGGCAGGGTAGAAGTTGTTGTTTCGACAATATCTTCACACACTTCTGATACCAAAGCAACTACATGTCCATCCAAATCACGATCCTGGGATTCATTGCCAGTAAATAAATTTTCTGATTGGTTTTCTATGGTCTGATTTGAAAAATCAAACCCATGGTGGCATAAATCCTTCTCACACAATGCATCATTAATACTCAAACTTTGAGTATCTGCCTTATGATTGTTGGAAATATTGTCATTGATGTCAAAATGTGAAGGCAGATGGTTCATATTGTCATTAATGTTAAGTGAAAAAGGTGGAGTCATTTGTGGTATGATTAAAGATAATATAAGCATATTTGAATAGGAACAAAACTAACTGAAAATAGTATTGAAGAAATTGTTATTAATGACAAGATTCGGAATCATTATGCAAGACTTAAATAGGATTTTCATAAAGCTCAAGGTGCTGGTTCAAAACAGATTAATAATCAGATCAGATGGAGAATCAGACCAGGTTGATTAAATAATATATTTAGATCATTGAAAATTGGATGATTCATTGTTGAGCTTAATGGAATCAAGGTCCACATCAGAATTATTAAAGATAAATTTGCAGACTAAACTAAAAAGCCCAGATCGAAGTTAAGCATCATCTACAGATGGAAGTTGATATGAAGTAATCAGCTTGATGAAGATACTTTGACAAGTTCGTCTGTTGCAATTAGAATGTTGAGGATTCTTGATATGATTAAGAAACAAACACTCAGATTTTTCTGTTGGAGTTATTCGAGCTTGTTGAAGGATATCATTTTGAGATCATTAAGATTATTGAGATACGATTTTAGCTTCTTGGCTATACACATGTTGAAATGACATGAATCTTGTATGACAATAAAAGTTGTACAATGCATACAAAGTGTGATATGCAAAAGCAAGATATGAAGAATATGTTCAAATGTTTGCTCAGATTTGTAGTGTTGGCGTAAAAACTAACACCTCTGGAGTGCAGGTTTGTACGGACAGCTATGCACACTGCGTAATGAGTGCTCTTCAAATTAGGAGGGGAAGCTCCCTCGTAGTGCTGGAATGCGTGGAAAAGAAAAGTAATCTAAGTACTATCTTTTTGTTCTCAGCTGGAAGAGGCACAAGGTTAAGAAAACCAAGAACGTTGCAGCTAAGGATTTTCTGGTTTCGCAGATTCATTAACTACAACTAAGCTAACTACTTTAAATCTATCCAGTTTCCTCAAGAAAACAGAGCATGAGGAAATGGAGCAAGGTTTGACTATCTGACGATAAACGAGTATAGATTCTCAACTTGAAGGCAAGGTGGAACATCTATCAGCTCAATCTAAACAAGTTTATTGGCAACAACAAATATACGATAAACTAAGTACGGATTCTCAACTTGAAGGCAAGGTGGCACAACTATCAGCTCAATCCGAATAAGTTTATTATTCACACACATCACATGATAACCAAGTACAGATTCTCTACTTGAAGGCAAGGTGGCACAACTATCATCTCAATTTGGACAAGTTTATTGAACACAAAACAAGAAAGAATTCACCATTATAATTGCATGAAACCCTATGTGGCATAACAATTCATCATAATAGTAAAAACGCATGAACAAATACAGAACGAGTAATATTGAGGGCAAGGTGGGCACAGCATATATTTCTCTCTCATGCAAAAGTTATTTACAAATGAGCAAAACCTCTTATTTATATACATCAAGGTGTAGGGAACCCTAAAATCACCTTGTGTTAACTACAGTCTTGCAATGCATGCAAGATTTATTGCTAAGCCCTAATTAAGCAAACTATACAGTTAACTAGAAAACTACCATCAGTTAACCGAAACATCTAATCTAAAAATAGACAATTGTGCAAGCATGCACGTCCTTATTGAAAGCGAGTTAACTGGAAGACTATCATCAGTTAACGAAAAACCCTAAATGAAACTCCAAGTGTGTAAAGCTAATCTCAGAATAGATATGCATGAGATGAGACAGCGAGTTAACTTGAGAAAGTAACGCCAAGTTTAACTCCTGTGTGTAATGTCTATCCTGAGAGGTGGGAACTGAAGTTTACTATCCGTGATCTCAAGCAACCAATCCCTCAACGAGATTGTTAACTGTATCACTATCTGGAGCTATGAGACTCTGTCGAAGAATGCTATGTCAATGCAGCATATCCTCACCAGCTGTGATCTGGGACTGAAGTTCGCCCCTACTCCTTGTTGCCTCATCGAATAATGCTGACATAACTGTAAGCTGAGTAACCTTACAGCCAACGGTCTCCCCATTGAAAATGGTATGAATGAGTGCCTGGAACTCTGACTGAACATTGGTAAGCTCAACATAGGCACGACCCTCAATCTGATATCGGCATGGCAAGCGAGAAACTAAGGTTCTCACAGACCGGAGTGCACTAGTAACGTGCTCTCTACTCTCAGCCACTTCTGACGCCAAAGTGTCCTCTATCTTTACCTTGAAAACCAACTGTGTTTTCCAAGAGTAGATAGCTTCCCTATCCTCTGCATCTGTGACTGTATCATAAGCCACACTCAGGTGAGCAATCATAATCTCATCCCTGGGTTTATTAATCGCCATATCTCGTTCCTCATCCTGGAGACGAATACGGAGCTCTTGTGCATTGTACCGCAACTGATACAACTCTGTAAGCATAGCACGGCCTCTAGCAACGAACTCCTCCTCCCACTCATCCAAACGCTTACCATATGCAACTAAGTGATTAAGTTGACTTTGCTCTGCTGGAGGCTCAAGCATCGGTGGGAGTGTGGCGATGACATCTGGTCTATGTACAAGGCTAGAAATATACTGACGAAGCTGTCTGATTTCAGCCTTGAGGGCTGCCTTATCTTCTCCATCCTTCAGTATTCTATCCCTGCCACTGTCTGTAGCAACCTGTAGTAAATCAACCTAAGTCTGGCGTGTGCTACGACCAAGGTTAACTGTGATAACCTCGAAGTCCTGAGATTCCAACTCAGCCAAGCTCTTCCCCTATGGAGGTACAGCAGTCTCGATTACGATATCCATGTCAGTGTTCCTCTCTACGTGAACCATGTTCTTGACCCTCTTGTTTCGCGCATCATGATAAACCTCATCAAAATCGGAATGATTGAGAACATAGGATGGCTGCCTCCTCTTCCTTCCTAGCTGAGCTTCGATCCAAGATTGATCTCAGCTAATACTACTAGAAGGGTCTGTACTAGCAACAGGAGGTTGTGATGAAAGTGAATGTGTAGAGGACCCACTGCGAGGTGGAGAGTCTAAATCCAATTCAATGTGAATTGGGACTGGCGACTGCTTTGGAACTGATATAGGAACTCGAGGCTGAACCTCAGGCACTGGCGGACTCTGAACTGATCTCTGAACTGGCTCTGTGACCGGCTGTCTGTCAGGCTCCGTGTGTGTAACAGTGGCAAGCGCCTTGCCCTTTGAATTGTTGGGCGCTTGACCTTTCTTAGGAGGATTACTCCTTTTCTTTTGTTTAGGTTTTGAAGAGGAAGGTAGCGAAGGATTCACCACTACTGGCGGCTCTACTCTGGGCATACTTACCCTCCTGGTCTTCTTGCTGTCGAGGTAAAGTATACTGTTCTGAATAACTCTACTTGACCTCTCCTTGACCGTTGCGTATTCCTTGGCGTACCAATCAACTGTTGGCAACGGTTGTATATCAACCTGCTCTCTGAAAAATTGAGGAAGAACCTCTCCCTCATCATCTGATAAACCTCCCACATCCTCTGACAAGAAAACAGAAATCTATGAGAGAGAGAAGCGGCCATAACTACATCTGCGAACCTCGAAGTCATCTGCGCAATTTGCCCAGTAATCCTCCATAGAAGGCTCGTGATATGTACCTCCAGCAAGGCGAGTTGTGTAATGACCTGAAAGATCATAGGCACATGCTTCAACAAGATACTTAAGATGGTATTTCTCAAGCTCTTGCCCTGCAATTTTAGCATCAATTGCCGACTTGCACCAATACATTCCAAACTGAAAAGGAAAGTTGATAGATGGTCTGTGCCTGTGGCGTAAAAGACGATGAACATCATGCATCTGTCTCAGGAACTCCTGAAAGATTGTCTTATCCGAAGGATAACGTGGAAGCACAGCCGGATTTCCTGTAAATCCGTATACTCGGATGTAGGTGTATGTCGGGAACTGAATAAACCAATCTGCCCATCCATCCATCGCTGCCCTAGCAACTGCCGAGATACGAACGTGCAACTCCCGGCCCAAATTCCTCACTGTATAAGTCGTGAAAGCCTCGTGAACACGCTTTGAAATGACGTTCACCTTTGTGAACTCAAGCGATCATAATAATGGATAGACTTTTCAACACCGAATGCCCACGTGTTTAGTCCTGAACCCATCAAAAGCGATCAAGTACACGAGATATGAACACATGTGAAACTCATGGGCAACTAGGAAACCGGTGATCTGCCTGTGGAGAATATCGCTGATGAAGGATGCCCAGTCATAATGCTCCTGCCCAGAAATGATGCGACCAATAATGTAATACATCCAAGGTTGGAAAACATTCGCATGTGCTTGACCTGAGACACGATTCAAGAGTGATTAGAATCGCGTACTCATCCTTGTATTCACCACGACCCACATTATTTGGCAATCTGTTCTTTGCTTGTTTTAACCATCTTTCTGCCATCTTCTTCTGACACTTGTCTACATCAGCATCAAATGCCTGCTCACACTGCTCCATGGAAATAACCAAACTGTTCGGGTGTTGAGGAATGCCAAAACCGCTTTCAATGTCCAAAGGTTTGAGACTGCAAATGACTCGTCCGTCAACTGACACTATCTCACGAGTAGTGAAATTGTAATGCTTAATACAAGACATCACGAATTCAACACAATGAACGGAGATAGGTATGGAAGCGGCTTCTAATAAGCCAGATTGCTCAATGTTTTGAATAATTGAACTTCTGATCTTGACAGGATCTAGAACTGCTTCTGGCAACACTTTGTGAAGATCTGTCTCAACCAACCTGAGGAAATCATGAGTAAGGACTGTTTTGGTCCTGTATTCGAGCTGAGTGAACTGCATTTTGGAAAACTCGCCTGTTGACTGTGAATTTGACTATGTTCTGACAAGATTTCTGGAAGCTAAAAATAGCCTGCGAGAGTTAAAAATAGCCTTTCGAAAAATTATTTTCAGCGAAAAATCCGAGATATGGGTTTTGTCCAGAAAAGGATTCTAAGACAACCCAGAACATCAGATATGCGAAAATATGACTTCTACTCGATTATGCAAAGACTTTTCACTTGAGAAAATTAGTAACTCAAGAACGAATGTTCTGAAGTTAAAAATTCGTGAAAAATCAAACACACAATTTTAACTCGAGGAAATTATATGAGAATGATCCAGATACTGAGACTTGTCAATTTCGCCAATTTCAGGAACATGCGAATTGGAATCTGAGAGAAATCTGAGATTTAAGGATGAAAAAAACGTTTTTGAATGTTCTTCTTCTGTGAAAATCGCCCCTGAATTCTTCAAATTGCTGATAATTATGAACTTTGATATGCAAAAATATATGTTAGATAAAATCGCCTTTGGAAATTGATGAGGAATTCGCCTTTGCTTTGGAAGAATTCGCCCTTGCTTGAAAACCACGAACTTTCTTGAAATTTGCACCTTTGTCTCTTAAGAAAATTGCGAATTTGCCTTTGAAGAAAACACGAATTACTTTGAAGTTTGAGAATTCGCCTTTTGCAAACTGAAGGATTGCGAATTTGTCTTAAGAAATGCGCCTTTGAGAATTTCGCCTTTGATTATTGAGGAATTTGCGAATTTCTTTGAAGTTGCGCCTTTACTTCTTGAGAAAATACGAATCTCTTGAAGATATGAATTTCTTTTGAAGAATTCAATTTCTCTTGAAGATATGAATCATAAATGAAGATGGCGCCATGTTTAAATAAGAGGAAATTCGCATCAATTTGAGAACTGCAAGAATTCAAAACCTTGACAAAAATAGGAGATCTCTGATTGGACCCCTTTTAATTGAACTGCCACTAACTGGAAGTTTGAATTTAAATAAATAATAAAATATTCATCATGCAAATAGCAAAGGCGCCAAAAATAGAACATCGCCATTTAGTGCTAAAATGCAATAATAAATATTAAATATTATTAAACTTCAGTTGACAATTCGGATGAAGCTTTGAGATTCACCGTTAGACTTCACCGACTCCGAAAAGTCATCTTTTGAGCTCATAGGCGTCCATTTGCTCAAGTTACTGCACTTTTTATTAACTTCCTATTTTATAGCTGACGACAAAGTCATGACTGGCCATCTTCAACACTGATTCCTAAGTGACTGGGTGATACTGAGACTGAACTGAGATATTCATCAGAAAGCCTGCTGAACAAGGAAGAAATGTCTGCTGGGAGACACTACTGCAAAATCCATTATTTAACACCCTGAAAAATTAGGCGCCCTTGATTAAATTCATTTACGGGTTCCAGACTTAACCATTTTCCTAAACTGCCATCTGACACTTCAAATGGCTGCTGACGGCGAACGGTGAACCTTGCTGACAAGAAACGAAGCTCACTGCATGACTGGAGACATTCTGCATCCAACGACTATACGCATGACTTCTGAAAAGTTCATTAAGGGCCTCAAAAGTAAAAGCGCCCCTGGCTCTTAGTTGCACTGATGTCATTTTGACGAAAATTGAACTTTCATCCAAGTACCCTACTTCGACCTCTGATATCTGGAGCTGGAATGACTTGATTTGAGCCATGTTTGTTTTAACGGACAGCCAGAAGGGCCCACAAGAGAAGTCTCTGGAGGTGACAAAGCAAGAAAACTGCTTCTAAGACCTCAAAAACTCCAGTGCGTATTTTATTTAAAATATCCGCCCCAGACTTGGCCATTTTCCGGATGTCCTCACTCTTCAGCATTTCGCCAAAGACCTTGCACGTACGAGTGTTTGCCAAATCTCAAAGGCTGATGGCTAGGCTCGTTGAATAGATAAAGTAATTACGCTCAAGTCTCGTGAAGACTTCGAACGCGAACAACCTCATCTGACAGGCCAAAAGGCTAGGCGCCTCTGGACTGTAGAAATACAATGCAAGTTTTATGTTGGTCTGCCCGTGAAATTACGTGCTTGGTAGAACCTCTGCCACGATCACCTGGAACATCGGATCGACAGGCAAGATGGTGCATTGCGAAGCTAGGCTAGAGTGGTACTGATGTCAGGAAGACCTCACCAGCAAATTTGGCCATCTTAAGGGTCATTTTAACCAGCGCCCCTATGCTATAGTTGCACTGGAAATGCAACGAAGAAGCTCTGGAACATGAAATCTCCATTATAAGCTCATCTTCAGACGTCGGCTGCCGGAGCTCTGAGACTCGGATGACTGCGTTTGATAACTCGTCGGATGAGCAGACTAGTCGTGAAGAGTTTGACTGCATTAGCCACCAAAAATACCAGAATCTACCCCCTCTTTAAGAAGGGCGCCCTCAAGCTATAGTTGCGCTTTTGCTTGAAAAAGGACAATTTCTCATATCTGGAACTTTGGGAATTTCAACTTCTATCGCCAGTTGCCGGAGTTGCGGGCCTCGGAAAGCTTCGTTGGATAGCTCATCGGATAGCCAGACCAATTCTGAAGAGATTGACTGTATGCATGAGCACTTTCAACAAAATCTTGACCTTCAAAAAGAAGGGCGCCCCTAGGCTACAGGTGCGCTTTTTTGCTTTTCTCTGAAAAATCTTCATAAATTAACCATTGAAAACTCTGTCTCGCTCACTGAAATGACCGTGTGCAACGTGAAATGCTGCCGTGAGACGCTCCTCTATCGTGAAAAACTCCATTCTAAGTCTCTGCTTCAGGTTCTAATCAATAAAACTGACTTTGACTGACAAAATATTGACAAAAACTCCATGCTTGATATTGCCCAAAACTGTATTTTACCTCATTTTAGCAAAGTTTAGACTCTTTTATGCAAAATGCCTTGATGAAGCAAAAAATTTGGTTTGGGTACAACATGTAGTTCATGAGATTCAGATTGAAAGTCTTTCAGCAGACTTTGTGGCTTTCAAAAGTGAAGAATATATCAAGTTCAATAGAACTTGCTCATATAAAAATGAACAAACTATTTATAATATTGGTCTCACAAAATATTATAATGCATGAATTGAAAAGAACGATCTGAAAAGAACGAGCAGGAAAGAATGAAACAAACAGATTACAAAATTTGTTAAAGACATAAGGTGCGATAACTCAAAGGATGCGATTATGTCAAAAGATACAAATGGAAAGCAAATACGTGATTATGAGTTTTTGCTTAATCATTCTTTTTAAGAGGTGCGAATCAAGAAGCCATGTCTTTTGTTTAAAAACGATGGAGACAAGAAGTAAAATCTGTTTTGTTATAAAAGACGTTACATATCAGCAGTCACATCTTTTCTGAAAGGACACGTCTTCACATCTAATCTGGTGCGACTTAAGACAAACTGACATGTCTTTTTCAGATTATTTTTGAAATGAAAAGAATGCGTTGTTTCAAAGTGACGTGTTGGCTGGAATTTCGTATTCTCTAAGGACGTGTTTATATCCAAGGGAGACGTGTCTTTTAAAATCCAAGTATACGTCTAAGGAGACATAAGAGAATATACGATTTTCTTTACAATACAATTGTGTTTTATTTGCACACAAAAAATTAATTAACAAAAGATATGTCTAGAAGTGTATGTTGATCTGGTTATTAAATAATCAACTAAGTCAGAATAATCAAAGCAAAATCAAAGATCTTTAAGGAAGAAAATTGGGTTAATGAAGGGGTATGAATGAATGTTGAAAAGGAAAAGTTATGATCTTTCATCAAAAGGCACATTTTTGGATCGAAGTATATATTTGCAATTCAGTTTTTATTTGATAGTGTGGTTGGGTAAGTGAGCATTCTAAATCTAAGTCCCATCTCCTTGTGTGGGCTAAGTGTAAGATCATTCATCACCAAAGGCAGATTGGAGGATTGGGATAGTGCAGGTCAGATTGAAGGCATCATCTTGCAATCATCAAGTCAAGGTTTGGTGCCTTGCATTAGGGGTTGGTGCTCCTTGTAGGTTGGTGCCTACTAAATAGTTAAAAAGGTTTGGGTGTCCCTTGTAGGTTGTTGCCTACTAAATCATCTCACTTGTAAATCAAGTAGGTTGGTGCCTACTTACATCTAAAAATATATTTAATATTTCAATAAATTGGTATTAACTTGTGTAAATTGATTCATATCTAAAGTTGGTGTTGATGAGAATTTAAGTTTGTGTAGAAAGTTGTCAAAGTGTAAATTTGTGTTGATTTACTGATTCACCCCCCCCTCTCAGTAAATCTTTTGTGCTCTTCAATGATCACCCAAAGAATCCACACCATTGCTATCCAAATCACTAATACGATCTATGCTAGCCTCTAAAGTAGAAGCCTCTTGAGAAACCTCTTGCAAAGATGATGTAGACAAATCATTTCCCAAGGCTGTCTTAATGTCTCCTTGAGTCAAATCAACATGTCTATCAAATTCATCATATAAATTTTTGCATACTTCATCTGAACTTGAAGACACCAAACCATTTTCATGAAGAGTTGTATCAACCATGTGTGAAGATACTCTATCCATTTCATGTATGAACAATTCATGAGCTATAATGTAATATTCCTTCCTTGCATGCTCAGTCTTGTGGCAAAGTTTTGGGTGTATGTCCATGTAGTCCTTGAAAGGAAGATTCTTCTTAACATATTAAGGAAGAATGCTATACTCCTCAAACATGCTAATCACCACCACTTCTTTGTCTTGTGGTGTTGGATCTTTGCTAGAAGAACGTGAAGATGATCCTTTGGAAAGTTCAAACTTTGAAAGTGAATCATCTAAATGCTGCAAATTACGTCTAATCTTGTATTGTGTTTGTTCAATTTCTTTCCATACCTATTTATTGCCAAACAACTTTGCCATAACGACCTTTTCGCTGTATAGATTGTGGCAACTCAGAAATTTTCACAATAATACATAACTCAGACTTGGATAATAGATACAAACAGTAGTTTAATACTGTCTAAACATTCATGTCTAACACAGATTTTTGGTCTCATACGTGCCTTTTCTCAGACCACTGACTAACAGCAAATAACAGAAAGATTTCAATACTGAATTCTGAGTGTGCAGGTTATAATATACCAAATGTAAGTTAAACTTAGAACTGGAAGCTGCGTTGAATTTTCTAACTGAAATGTGAATGGGCATTAAAAAAAAACAAAATCAGAAATTATTTATGATTGAATAAATCATCCTTATAGCTGATTGGTTGATCTTTGCTTCCATACTATGGGCCTCCAAAGGATAGTGGAGTGAAAGTGAAAAAACACAAAGAAATCTTCAAACAATCTTCTAAATGGGTCCCATGTGCAGATTTTTGTCTTCTTTTGGATGAAATTAAACCACCCTTAATTTGCACAACTAGATTTTTTTACAAGCTTTAGTTTGTTGACCTGCTATGACTTTTTGGAGATCAATTCTTACACCATCCTTTCCACATAACCCTCCAATGGACCCTTAGGCTGTTGTCATTGATTTTATTTTATTTTTAATTTTTAAAACCCCTTTTTGTCTTTATTTGGCTGGTTTCAAAGTGGCAACTGAATTAGAAGACTATGATTTGTCTATTTTGTGTTTTGTTTTATCTGAACTGTCTTTACTCAGTGTCCCCTTCCATGCCACGATTTAATATTTATCCTTTGCTGGTGGCTACCTTTGTTTTATCTGATATAGGTTCCACGTCACCTTTAAGACTTCAAATATGGAACGGAAGTCTGAATTTCATCCTTAAAATGCCCACGACTTCTTATCTTATTTATTTGTCCTTTCTGTAGACACCTTTTTAGAACAAAATTTGCAATTTCCTAAACATTTGTCTTATAACGGCAGCTTAATAGCTGAAGTCATTTCTTCTATGTTTGTATTTAACTACAGGTAGCGGCTGAAGATGACAAATGAATTTGTCTTTTACTCCAACCTTTGAAGTTTGTCTTTGCAATCCAGCATGACTTTGTCCTATATGATTATCAGGCTCTTGGAGAATAACTAGCAGCTTCCTCAATAAACACGACTCCCTCAAAACATTTTATTCGCCGCTTATCAATTTTGTCTTGTAGCGGCTTCACCAATAGATCAAACAGCCTTCTAATATGCCCCGGTTGTTATAAATATTGTTGATATTCATAGCAGCGTTGGGTGTATCCTTCCAGCCAGTCTCCTTACATGATGATAAATTAAATAATAGCCAATGGCTATTTAATTTATAGAGATTCCGATTTGATGAAGAGGCACGAATTAATGAAGAGATGTTATTTTTGAGGTCGACATCTTCCTTGGACGCGATTTACAAAGGGACATACTCCTTCATTGGGACGCGATTTAATGAAGGGTCGCATTTTTCTATGTAGGCTGACTTGTTTTGAAGGGTCACGTCCTCCTCTCCACTTAGTATATATATTTGATGGCACTTCATTGTTTGTCATTCAGTTTTTCATATCATATTCATTCATTCAAGTTCAAATGCGAATTATATAGAGGAGAAGATTCTGAATTCTATAGAAGAGCAGATTGTTATTCATTGAAGGCTGAGTTTCTAATCAGCGAATTACATCTGATTGTATCTGTGTTTGCATCAATTTGTGGTGCTTCTAATTGGCCTTCATATCGGCATCTTGTAAAAGAGACAATTTGTGTTGATATTCAATATATAAGCGATATATTAGTGCTGGGTTTTTCTCCCTCAAGAGGAGGGTTTTCCCAGGGTATCTGTTGTGTTATTGTGTTGATTTTGAATTAAATTTATGTGCTCTAATCTGATCATAAAAACTAACAAATATAATGTCTTGGCAAGCAGGACCCGATATAATTTCTCCAATCAAACTGTAAATGGTGATTGGAAGGCTGCGTCTGGAGTGATGATGAATGGTGAACCTTGTTCCAGCAATAGCGATGCCTCTTCTTCAACTCGAGTTTGCCAATGACTGGAAAGAAGCGGCCTAACTATTATGAAGACCACGTGTTGTCTGGTGGTGATAATCATATACTCCAATCTTGCCAATATTCTTCTTCAGAAAGACACGGCTCTACTAACATTAATAGAGACGGCTGGGAACAATAACATTTATCGCTACTTCAAGAGTAGTCGCCAATAGATGATGTCAAACGACCTCCACAATGATATCAAATCTAGCATCTTATATCCCTGACTTATCTTAATCTTAAACTCGACGGTTTGGCACTTTCGGGAGCTCTCTGCCTGCCTATCGGGCTCTTAAGTTCATATGTTTCAACTTTCTAATATCAACTTGTTTGCTTGAAGTAATCTTTGTCCTTATACCGTTTTGACTTTTTTGCCTTCAGCTGATGCGATTTGCCTTGATTCAAATATTGATTTATTTTTTTTTGCACATATAAATATTGTCTTATCTGAGATGAGCTCCAAACAATATTAATCGTCCTTCACAAATTGTCTCCTCCCAAAGCTGAAGAAATCGAGCTTTATCCACGCAAGAGTAAACACCAACAAAACCTGATATAATATTCTTCAAATTGATTAATCTTTTCACCATCAAAATTTGGGCCTAGGCCATTAAATTTTGGATTAATTTGTCCAGCAAGAATTTGATTTCCTCAACTGACTGCCTTGAATAAATAATTCAATCAATTGAACCACACGAGAAATCTGATTGATTTCTCCTAATACTAGGCAACAAGCTGCACTTCAACCTCACAGGTTGGCAGGAAAAACCTGGTTCTGATACCATTGAAACATCCCCTATGGATATTTGCCCCAATTTTTTCCAAATTTTCCGAACAATTTGCATTCAAACTGATTTCTACTTATCCAATAACTTGCAAATAAATTTCAATGTAAATCATATAATAACAGTTTTAGAACAAAGATCTGAAATTACATATGAATATTGCCTTAAAATCTTCAGTAGAACAACAACAGAAATATTCAATCTTATCCACAGAACTTACAGTCGGATTGGATAACCAAAAGTATGAATTGAAGCACAAAGTGAGACACCTAAATAATATCTCCAATAGACAAAGGGTTTTCATCCACTGCCTCCAAGCTCGAGGGTTTCCATCCTCAAACCTACTGAAAGCCAAAGCTTCCCAAAATTCTCCAAGAGAATATAATAATCAAATATAAACCAAGCATGCTGAAAGTGAGCCCTTGCAACACTTTTATAAACTTCCCATAAGAGCTCATTCACACTTTTAACCAATGTGGGATAAAACATAAACTTCCTTTTTTTCCTTTTTGATGTCTCATGTATTTTAAAATAAGGGGCCCCTTTTACTATTCATTTTCCCACTTAACTTTAGGCTCACATTAATAAAGTTAAATAAGTGGATTTAACTTTATAATTGAAACTTTATTAATGTGGAGGCGAATTATACCAATGGAATTGAATCATCTAACGATAATAACCAATCTTCCATTGAAAAGGCATTGTCATTGGAGACCCTGGCCCACCTGATGAATTACTATTAATAGTATTAATAACTTACTAAAAATAGTAAGTATACCAAAACTGCCTCCAGACACCCCGGATTGACCTACAACAAAAATTGCCTAGGCCAAAAATCCTCAAGATTCCTTAAAAGCCCTAGTTAGCCTACGAAACCAAGGAGAAATAGGCTAATGGCAAGATCATACCATGCGAGCTAGAAAAGGGGACATTACATGACTCTAGAGCTAGACAGCAGTTCGACAATATAATGGACATGATGTCTCAGTTGATGGGTACTATGAGGCAGTTTGTTCCACCACAGCATACAGGTTATTAGGAACAGACTAGTGGTACATAGGGTGTGGGTCAGCATAATGTGGTATTTCAGCAGTCTTCATCGTCTATGGGTTCAGTTCTTAGGCCCAACCAGCCTACTTTCACTCCTAGAGAGGAGCCATAGGCGCCACAGCCTCCACCGGTTCAAGTGCTAGAGCCTCATGTTCTCATTGCAGGGGATATCACTCAACATTATGTAGAGTACATGACTTTACCGGCCGATATTAGGGAGTTATTGACACTTAATCAGTTTTTGGATCAAAAGAGGCCTAGAGGTGGTGGAGCGGTCAGAACAGAGCATAGGGCATAGCAGGTACCACAGGCTACACGTGACTTTCAGTAGGCTGTGAGCAAGGTCACCTTGCCGCACTTCGATGGCAGTGATAAATGCAATGCAAGATCATGGATCCCAAAATTGGACAATTACCTATCATTAGGGCCCATGCTAGAGGATGAGGCGATTAAGTTCGCTACACTGCACGTAGATGGACTTGCTCACGAGTGGTGGTACCATGGAATGGTTACCTTACAGCACCACCTCACCACTACCTACCATGAGTTCACAAATAGACTTATTGAGCACTTCAATTGAAAGGATCCGGAGCTTTACTTTAGAGAGCTAGCTCAGCTCAAATAGGTGGGTAGCTTGGAGGCATACATTGGTGAATTTCAGCATTTGTTAGTGATGATGCCAAGCATTTCAGAGAGGAGATTAGTCATCTTATTTAGTGAGGGATTACTTGAGCCATTGAGAGGTTGGATCAAAGCATTTGATCCCCCTAGCTTACAGGAAGCAATGAAAAAGGCACGTAGTATGGAGTTGGCTGCCCCAAAAAGGCAATTTCCGTCTAAATCCATCACTCCTATGGATGAAAACCCTCCTCTAGCTCCTGATCAAAAAACGAAATCAGCAACTAAGGTTGATGAAGAGTCATGTGATGAATTAAGGAAAAAGAAGTGCTATTGGTGCAAAGGACCCTACACTAGAGACCATGATTGTCCATTGAGGGCCAAGGGTAAAGCAAACCGTATGAAGTGGTTCTATGATGATCAATCAGATTCTAAAATTTCAGATCAGCGTGCTGATATGGATGATAATGAGTAGGGAGGAGCCTCTATGGAGTCAAGAAGAGATGCTAAGTTGTCTCCTTTGGCATTAGACACTCACATCCAGAGCTAGGGATCTTTCAAAGTTAGAGGAGTTCTAAATGGGCTGTGTTGTATCACACTGATTGACACTGGCGCCACACATAATTTCATTGACGAGGGTTTAGTGGCCAGGCGAGGACTTCGAGGGTTTCAGGGTAAGAGTAGCAGATGGTTTTACTCTTACTTGCACCAGGAGGATTCTTAATCTCACCCTATTGCTGAATGATTACGAGTTCCAGGATGATATTTATGTTGTCAACTTGGGTGAGATGGACATTGTGTTGGGCATGAAGTGGCTCTAGGACATTGGTGAATTCTCCCTCAATTTGCAAACAATGGAAATGAAATTTGAGATGAACGGTAGAAAATATGTGTTGAGGGGAATTGCAGATGGTAGCTTGCGTGCCATCTCCATCAGTAGGGAGAAGGGCAGAAGGCTTAAAGAGAAGTTTGAGCAGATGATGGATGAGCATGAAAAATGTCAGGAGGGATATGATTCTGCTCACTACTCCATGGGTCTAGATGAGTGTAGTTTAGATCAACACATGGATAGTGTACAGTTTGTTAACAATCCGCTATTTGAGTGTGATGCTGGTCTGACTTTTGACAATCCACTCTTTGATTTGGATGACGATCTTCCTCTTGACCTTAGTGCGGAGTTGGGCAATGATCGTAGAGTTTGGGATCCTTCTTGTGCATCAAGGTTTCAGACAGGGCTTACAGATGAGTTTTACAGTGTGTACATGGTGAGGAGTCCATATAGTTTTTCCTTTGACCCACTTGTACATGATTTGTATTCAATGCACAATTTTTGTGCGCATAAGTTAGACAGTTGGTATGATGTATTACTTTGCGCAAATGACGGAAGCAAATCATTTTAGTTTCCAGAGTTGCTCCCTCTTGATGTTCATACTCTTGAGACACATGATACTGAGGTTGACCTTGGTTATTGTGTTTTATTAGTTGAGCTTATGCTAGTGTTGCAGGAGTTAGTTGGAGATGTGAGGGACATTCTACAGGTCTTCCCTTGGGACCTAGGTGGAGTGGTGTTTCTTTGCAGTGGAGATTGCTTGGGGACAAGCAATTTCAGGGAGGGTGGACTGTAATCTCCCTTTTTAGCGAGCATCAGAGTTTTACAGATTAGCCTATCATGGTGTCCTCATAGGCTAATAACGGTGATTAGAGAACCTTATATGGGTGTTAATGAGTTATCCAGATGGTCATTTGTAGTGTTTATCTCTCCAATCCCTTGGCATGTTTAGAGGTGATGTTATTCAGAGGTTTCTAGCTCCGTTCTTACACACTTACTATTTATAGTAAGTCAGTTGAGTGATAGAGGCCAACCTTAACTGTTTTTGGTAAGGCACCTACGTGAGCAGAAGATTCAGTAGGTTACCTCATGGCGCAAACAAAGTTCATTTATATTCATTATTGTTGGAGTTATAGCATTTTGTTATTATTAAAGTTGTACTTTAATAATAATAATAATTAATTATCAAAAGTGCATATTATAATGTCTTAAGTTGACTTTATAATAAGGGGTCATTAATGTTATAAAAATCAAAATATAAAGTGACTTTGGAATGGGCACCCAAGTAATGATATAATATAAAGTCAACACAAAAGCAAATGATTAAATATATTTTGATGAATTAAAAGCACTTGGGCAGTCGTGCTTTTTCAAGGAGGTATTAATAGCTTTCAAAAAAGCAAATGAAATTCATTCTTGAAATTATTCTACACTATGCTTTTTGGAGAGCTTTTGCTTTGGAGGAGGAAAACCAAGGTTTTCTGCAATCTGGGTCTTGGAGAGCATAGCATCTCTTTGATTTTGCATCATGAGGGTGTGAAACATCATCTAAGGGCAGCATACACCAGGTGGCTACATCCAATGGTCAAATTTGAGCAAATTAGAGAGTTTATTTGAAGGGTTTGAAGAGAATATCATCAGAAATCTGAAGTAACTTGGTTGCTGATTGTTTATTGACTGATATCTTTGATTGTTGGTCTGTACAGACTCATATTTCCAGGCTGTACAGTTCTTGGGTATGGTGTTTGGGTCTCTAGGTTCAAACGCCTAGTTTCTTTGCATTTAATCACCCTTTCTTGGAGCGGCCAGATTCTAGCATTCAATACAAGTCTGTATAAAGGTGGAGAAGTCAATAATTTATGCCAGGAGTCCAATAGAAGGGTTTCTCTGTTGCTGATTGTTGTACCCAAAACAAAAAGTTTGCTTCATTAAGTCATTTTCATTAAAATGGTCTAAACCTTGTAAAATTGTCATCAAAAGTCAGTCTTAGGTCAAACAAAGTATGGGATTTTTGTGGGTTTACCGTCTAGAAGATACTGGAAAAATTTAAATTTTTTGAAAATTACGGTTTTCGGGCCCCTATTTTTAGGAAAAACCCTAAAAACTAGGATTTTTCTAGAATTGACTAAAATTATTTTGATTGGCTTATTTCACTTCACGATCACATTGGTGAAGTCAGAATCAAGAAAAAGTTAGTTTAGCTCTAGTGGGTCTATTTCACTTTTTTAGGAGAAAGTTAGGACCTCCAAGGTCAACAATGACAAATGGCTAGATACCAAGTGTCAAAATCTAAGCCTTAAATGCATCACAGAAGATTCTATGGTGAAATATGTTCAAAATGATGCTTCGCAACGGAGGGGATTTTCATCAAGGTGAAAATGCTTGAAATTTCTCTCTGGAAATAAAGGAGCACTTGCTAGCCAAGGACGCCCAAGGTTTCAGAGGCTCAGATCAACCTTTCGGGTTTGTCACTTCCAAGAGGTCTTCTTCAGAATTCTGCCAGCTTCGCGATGACCCTGCCAACCAGTCTAGAAGATTTGTCTAGCACCTGAATTTGAAGATCATGTGAAGAACGGAGGAAAACAAAGGGGAAGTGAAATTAGTCAAAATTTGACTAACACTGGTGGAGAAAAGCGCCCCTATTGGCCAAGGGCGCCCAAACTTTTGAGGCACCTATGCAACTTTTTTAGCAAATGACACCTAGGATGTTTGTCTCAGAGTTGATCGAGCTTCGCAACGAGTCCGTCAATGGATGAATCAAAGTTGCCAAACTGCTGAAATCGGGAGTCAAACAGAAGGAGTTAGTCATGGTCAAAATGTGAGTTCAGAGCACAAAAGCACCCTTGCTGGCTAGGGGCGCCTAGGGTTTTGAGCCCTCAAATGCAGTTACTGGGGTTTGCTCAAATGTTCATCCTGTTCAGGATTCTTCAGGCTTTCCATTACATATCTCAGTCTAATTAGAGGAATTGTCAGTAGCCGGCAACCGCAGATTGAATGAAGAACGAGATAGGTTGTGAAAATGGCTAAGTCTGGAAATAAAAGCGCCCCTGCTAGCTAGGGGCACCCAAGATTTTGACTTCCTAGATGAGGTTTTTAGAGTTTGTGCTCTCTAGGAGATCATGTTCAGAATTGATTCAACTCTATAGTGAACCTATTAGCCAGCTTGGGAGATTTGTCAAGTGTAGGGAGTTGCAAACTGAAGGGAGGTCAAAATCAAGTTTATAATGATAAAAATCCTTGAAAATTTGACTGTCTGATGAGAAAAAGCGCCCCTGCTGGCCAAGGGCGCCCAAAGTTTTCATGGCTCAGAAGTCAAAATTAAGGTTTGCAACCTCAAGAAGCTCCTTATCAGTTTTGATCCTGTTCTTCAACGAGACTGTCAACCAGTCTATTGGATTCGTCAGTCATTCAAAATCAGTGATCAAACATAGGCTACAGTGATGTTTGCAAAGGCTTAAAAATAGGAAATTTCAAAAACGTTTCTAAGTCTGAGAAAGTTGGCGCCTAAAGTCAAACTTTGACTTAAAAGATTTTTGAAACTAAAGTGCATGCTTTGGTCACCCTATAATGGAGGGATTGTTGAACTCAACTTAAAATAATAAGGAAACTTCAGTTCCACCTCCAAATCAAACTGCAAATGACTCCATTTTTCTTGCATGTAGTGTATTTCCTCTTTGCATGCTAAGAGGCGCCCATTTAGGGTTTTATCTTCATTCAATTAACTAAATTGAGGTCCAATGAGATTATTTCATCCTAAATTTAGGATTCAACTAAATGTGACGCCTTAATTCATGAAATTTATTTATTAAAGCACTTGGGCGTCCATTTTCTTCATCACAGGTTGAAGGAAAGCACATATTTTCTCATGCAAGCAAGATTTGAAGGCGCTACAGGTGATATTTTCCAGTGTTCTTCGTAGTTCCAAGTACAAATTGCTCAGAGGGATAATTTTTCAGACTTCATTTTTTTAGCACATGCTTGGCAGATTTCATCAGATTGGGTAGAAGGAGGCAATTTTCTTGAAGATTGACAGAGGCAGAATATAATATATATCTTCTCCCCCTCACATTTCTTCTATCCTTGTCTTAGGTTTTCTCTTGCATGTCAAAGTGAATGACAGTTTTTCACAGTTCTGGTCATCTAGGTTCTTTCAGCACAGTGTTGGCAACAAAACCCATGTTCTAGAATTTTTCGAGAAAATTGCCCTAATACTTCTCACTTTTTGGTACTGTGCTTTTTTATTTAAGATTCTTTTGCATGCTGGTGAAAATGTCAACTTTTTGAAAAACGGAGAAACTGGGTTTGATTAGCACATTGGAGGCTACAAAATAGCCCCTGGTGCCCTTGCAGCGACTATTACTGAAAAGCTCTTGCATGTCTAAGGAAAAGTTAGTTTTTCGAATTTCTGATAATCTGGGTTGGCTTAGAAAATCATTCTCTACAAAACTCACGTTTCAGATAATCATGCTGTTGCCTCTGCTTGTTATAAGTGTTAGTTGTGTAGGGTTGTTCTATGGACTTATACGCTTTTTTCAGTTGAAAAATGGGTTCTCTCCCTTTCATTCATTGAATCTTTGTCTACAAAATTCATGAATTTTGTGAGGGAACATGCAATGAATTTATCTTGAGTCAGAGGTGAGAATTTAGTTGGATATGAGTCCTATCACAATTGATTTTTTTAATCCTTTATCAGTTATCAATAGTAGTGACTATAGTCATATAAAACAAGTAAAAAACACTGTACCCTTTTAAATAGACCCGTCACTTGCACTATGCCATGTTGACCCAGGCTGTGTAGTTTTTTCAATAAACCAGGTCAAACTAGGAAAAAACCCTAGTTTCTTAAAAACAAGTTTAAAGCTATCTTACCAAGGAAAATTGAGTCAAATTCAATGGCATTTCATGGATTCTGCAACAAACTCATGGCAGTTTGGCTGTTCTTTTGCTTTTTTTTTGGTATTTTGCAAGGGTTATGTATGCCTACTAGTATGTGCTATTGCAATTTAGTCTACTATCACGACAAAGTGATGATAGAGCAATATAAATTCATGAAGGATATTATACTAATGTACTATTGGATATATACTATGTTGAATGAACAAGACAACTGAGAGGGGGGGTGAATCAACTGTAGCAAATTAAAACATCAAAACCCTCGACAGCAATCAGATCCACAAACATTCATTAAACCCTAAATCTGTTAAAGTGATTAATCATGAAATGTAGACAACAAAAACTGAAATAACAACACCATGCACAAGAGAACACCAAATTTACGTGGAAAACTCAATGAGAGAAAAACCACGGTGAGGATTAGCTCATAGTATAAGTAATTGCAAAACTGGTACAAGGGCTCACTGACAAAATACAACACACTGTCCAAAAAGGCTCATAGCTAGGGCTCACTCCCACAGAAAGAAACAAAGATAGAAGAAAAATGTTACACAAAGAACAACTTCTCAATGCAACAAGGAATCCACCACAAATGCTCCAACACTTTCATAGCCTTGCTTGAATGATTGCGGACACCTTCAGCTCACTACATTCAAGAATCCAACACTTTGAAGTTCGCATTGCTCTGCTCAAATTCGCATCTATACTTCTGTAATTCGCATCACATTCATCATTCGCATCTATCTTGCCTCTCTCTTGCATCTTACAACAACACCACTCTTATTTATATCAACCTCAACCTTGAAAACCTTCTCCAAGGTTGGCAACTATCTGTTACATTTAAAATTTCAAAAGAGGTCGGCACCCAAACATTCCCACGATGAATAGGAATGAAGGCGACCCATATAAATCCTTAATTAGGATCCAAATTAATCCTAACGCACCTCAACACGCTTTCATAAACTTCGCATGTAGTGTTACTGTTAACATAAGGTCGGCCGATACCCGTGCTAAACACCATAAAACATTAAGTACACGCTTCCTTAAATCAATTTGAAACTTCCAGACAACAAAATTCACTTGAATACGATCTAGAATAATCCACGAACCACTTGAGATCCAACAAAGACTTCATCCAAACTTGCATCATAGTAATACTTCAACCCAAAACATTCAATTAACCTTATCCGCAAATTGATACATGAAACACACGTTGTACTGTACCAAATCAAGTGAAACCTTGAATTCTAAAAGATACAAACATTATAAGCAATTTCCCAAATCGGCACAACCTAAAACAAAAAATGCGGAGAAATGCGGAGCAAATACATTTCTCCCAAACTACAGAAAAATAACACTAAAAAATTGGTTCACACATTGGTGAAAATATCTCACTCTGCACAACGATCCAGAAACCCAAATTTTGGATATAACAATTACTAACAACCTTGAACAACATATCAGATCCACATAGGCATAGCATCAATACAGAAGAAACGCAGAGCACATCCCGAAGCACGCTTTGAACATTATTTTCTCTATTTATCATTTTTTTTCAAAAGCATTTGGAAACCAAATACCAAAGACATCATCTCAACACATTGCTTCATTCCAACACATCTTCAAACACTGCAACACAAAGATAGCTCCATGTACCCACAACACTTCCTCAATATCTCAACTACACATGCACAACCTGCAACAACCTATTTTCCTCTTTTTCACAATTTTCTTGATATCCTCAACATCTTCATCATGCAACAAACTTCCTCAACATATAGATGACATCAATGACAACACCTTCTTACTTGCAACATATTAAAGTAATACAATATATATATATGCCTCCATTTTATATCCTCTAAATGTAGTGGACACTTTTTGTTTATTGATATATTTAAGGGATACTTTATAAAAATTTAATAATTTATAAATTTATAAATATTTGTAGTTTTTTTTTCCTCTATTTTTATTAATAATTTAACATCTTTTAATTTGTCGTGCTTTTCCCATTCTAAACCTATGTAGTTGAGTTCCATTTACACTTTTGGTTTGTTGTGTAAGTATAATGTATCTATAGCAGTGGTTGTCAATGAAAACCTCGTGATTCTAAAAACTTCTTAAAATAGGAACAAAAGTGCTGGTAGTTCATCTTCTCTTTGACATGATTTTGGCTAATAACTTTCAGTTTCTTAAATAGCTATTTGACAATCTCCATTTTTCAAAGGTTCCCAATATCTATTTTACTGCATATTTGCTAGTATTTTAAGCTCAGTTAGAAACTGTAATAATTAAAGTTTGTGTTCAACTTAAGAACATATGCATGATAAATATACATTAAATGTTCAACAAACCAACAAAAAGGACAAATTGCATGTTACAGAATATGGTCTCACAAGAGAATTTTTCCAGGATAAAAATTACCTGTAATGCCAGAGCAACAGCTGCTTCATGCATGCCCAGCATGCTATAGATGTAAACACAAGCACGCATTCGTCCCTCTTTCAGACAAAGACGTAAAGCATACTTAGGATCATAAAATACATCTGGTCTGCCAGATCGACCTTTTCCATACTTGCATTGAAGGAAGCGTAGGAGTGCACTTTCATCTTTCTGCTCTCATTATCAAGACAAATGAGCACGTCATTAATGGATGAGAAATATATTATGGAAGAAAAACAGGAAAAATGAAACATTTCTTAGCATACTAATTAACCTTCCCACATTAAAAATGATATTTCAATGAATTACAGAACCTATAACAAACTGTAATTAATTTTTAATCAAGAAATAAAAAATCGTCGCTTGTCACATACCATCTACAACCCTTATCTTCACTTCTGACTAATAAAATCCTATCAATAAAGACAAGTACATAAGAGGATCCCCTCATGGAGAAATTGGTATAGAATAAAGGAAATTGTGCTAGAGTTGAAAAAGATCAAAGATAAAAAGAGTCATAGAGAGTGCACAAGCCATGCCAAACCAAAGAGAAATAATTTATGAAAATGTTCAACCATTCAACACACATTAATAATTATAATCCTTCCATCTACTTGGCCTTAACATCACTAAGAAACAACCCCATCAACACTGACAAACACATCAGATTATCCCAGTTTGGATGCAAGCATGAAACTAGTGAAAAAGGACATCACAATGTCTCAAAAGAATAAAGATAGAATGAAAAACTGGATGGTTTATCGACATCAAAAAGGTAAGAAGAGAGTGTCCAAGCCATCTCAAACTAAGAATAAAATAATCTGCAGAAAAATATCAGTTTTCATTCCACAGAGTAGGCCATCTTATGATAAATATTAATGTGATTAAATTAGAATGATATCATGGGGCATTATTTCTTGGTTTTCAAAGAAAACCAGGAAGGTGGAGGGGGCAGGTTGGCCAACCATATGAGGCATGTGTGTTGATTCTTGTAAATGCACATTGGCACAAGTAAGAACAATGGTCAAAACACAAATGTGAAAATGATCATCTTCGGATTAAGTAATCCCACATAAACCTGAAATTTGCATTTCTTTAGATGGAGATCTCCAATAACAAGCTAAAAGAATTAGACAAAATGGAATTTAATAAGGAATATCTATATTTTTTGAAAAAGTTTAAGGTATATTTAATTGAGAGTATAGAATTTACAATCAATGAGATCAAGTTGTAGAATATGTGATTCAGAGAGGGTTGCTGCTGTAGACAAAAATATAAGAGGACAGCAGCAGACTAAAAAGAGAAATACAGGACATTACCTAAAAACAACAGAGCAGTGATTAGAAGTTGGTAAGTAACTCAAGGACTCACAAGTACTCACAAATCAGATACATCTGGTGAATTTCTTGCCCAAAAACTCACAAGCAAGTTTTGGGCAAGTAATCATTCAGTAACACACCAGTAAACTTGCAAATCAAGCATCAAAATTTCCTTGATGACAGAAAAAACCAGTAGTTTTCCTCATTTTCTAATGTAGGTTCCTGTGCCCTTCACTCTTTCATCTCATTGCATCAATATTTAAGTTGTTTTGACTCATTTTGATTGATCTTGAACTGCTTTAGCAGATTTAATGATCAGTTTTTAAAGGCATGTAACTCTTTTTTTTCTCCTTTGTTATTCATCTTTCATTCTTGTGTTCTAGCACATCCAGGGTCTAACATTGTCTATTTATCTATGTTGCCAAATTGGCAGAAAAACAAGCCAATTCCAGCCATGAAACATCCTAGAATCAGATTCCAGTTTGAATTGTTTGTGAATTCAGCTAGGATTTGGAATTTTGGCGGACAAAATGCCCCCAATCAACAGCAAATGAACTCAGCCGATTCCAACAGTGACATGGCAATTACTGAGCGATTCCAAATAGAAACACAATTTTGGATGCTTTTTTATTTTTTACTTATTAACCGAAAAAACCCTAAATGTGTAGCATTTCATTTATTTTGAATTTTATACACCACAAGAGGGGAGAAAGACAGAAGAAAATGTAGAAGAAACCACAATGAATAGACACGATTTCAAACTGAATATTCACCTACTGGCTGCTGCTCGAACATCTTAAAACTGGCTAGTAGCCAATACACAGCATATGACTACCAAGTGACAATGTTTGGCCGAAATTTCCAGCTTGAACCAGCTGCTACTAACAGGTTTTCCTCATTTTAGTTATTTAAAATTTTATGCTGTTGCTTCTGACTACTAGCCAGACTGATCTCATTCTATTCCTCCTACATCAAGAATAATTTGGTCTAGGTGAGGCTTGTCAAGATCCATGTTGATATAGATCCATACATAGTTCATCACTCCTTGGTTTTTTGTGAACTTAAAGGTTGTTATACATTCCACTATCACATTTTCGATTTTTCTAGGCAGAACTTCTGCCAATATTTCCTTGGCCAAAGGGGTAAACACACAGACAAGGAAAATGCTATATTCAGAATTGGAGAACAGAACCATTAAGTAGCCCCTAGGCATTATTACGATATAGACCAGTCCTAGAGGGTGCCAGTTGTCTTGTACCCAATGATGTGAGTTATTGGTCTTGGGAAAGCTCCCATTATCCTCTGGATAAAAGCCTTTTCTTTTAGAACCAATACTCTAAAATTCTAAATGGGGTTTCCTGCATTGAGAAAAAGACCTCGGGAGGAGTTTCGAGACATAGGTTGCATCCATTTTCCTTATTGGCTGGAAATATGTGACTTGAGAACAGTCCTTTGTACATGGTATCACATGAACTAATGTAGTTTTTCTGTTCACTCTTTGGCTCCTATACACAGCTTTCATGAAACTTGTCAGAGGATCCTAGTTTTGAGAGGGTTTTGAGGAGGCCAAGGGCAAGAAACAAGCATTAGTCAAGAGAGAAATTTGTGGAGATCGATACAATTTTCTTCTTTGAATGATGGAAAGGAGGAAGGAAGACGTGTGAATCAAAGAGCATGAGAACATTTCATTTTGCAAAGAATCGTCAATCTTCATGTTCAGACTATCAGGAGGTATATAAACTTCATATGACTAAAAGAAAAAATCAAAGAATAGATAATTTTAAATGAGTTATCACAATGCATGGCAGTCCCCTCTATCCAAACATATATAGAAATTAAAATATTTTATTTCCATGACCTTTTTCACCAAACATATTTGCAATAAAGAGGCATCTTTCGTGTAGAAACTGAAAGTAAAACTATATTATGTTTCACAAGGGACTATATGGTTGCTAAACTAACCTGTTTTGTGTACAAGGAAAGTAACAAGTTATGAACAGCAGGATCTTCATTTTGGAGCCGCTGAACACAGAATTCCAAATACTTGATAGCCTCATGTGCCTCGTCCCTGCAGACAATGATTCATTAAAGACAGTAAGAAATCTAACCAAAACAGTCAAGAACCAACATAATAATTCATAAGAAGATTAGATCAACAATTTTGCAACTCAACAACTCATGTAAACTTGTTGAAATGAGATATGCTGCAGAAGGAAATATACATTGCTCCCATCATGCAGGGGATGATCCCATCATGCAGGGGATGATACACAAACAACTCATGGCTGAACCAATACAATTAAAATTTATTAAATGTTTTCCTGCCCAACACAATTGCACAGTGCACAATAGAATCTAAGGAGACACTACTCTATCCCTATTGTTGAGTAGCACAGAGAAGGAGATTCTCATAAAGTACAGTAATGACCACAATCACAATAATATGGAAGCCAAGCATCTAGGATGCTCCTAATTAATTATCTGACTCTAAAAATAGCATCTTGTTATAATGACTATAAAAATTTGAAAATATATATAACTTTGTTGTTAATAATTTCTGAATTATATGTATTATCGTTTACCTATTATGCTTGATCATATCAGTCACAAACAGAGACAATAACTGATGGGTAAAAAAAAAACTGAACGTTATTTATCTTACAATAAGAAAAAAATTATATATTTACAAAAACCCACCTCTAGAATAAAAGATCTGAATAATTCTTTTAATAACATGTACTTATCTACACCAGGTTCTTAACTGTAAAGCACACATTTGACAAAGGAATGATTATAGCAGATGCAATATTCTTATTAATATTAGCTCTTTCAATTTTTGGATTGGTAATGCTTGTGATACAGATAACCATAGTTGAAAAACTTGGACTCAGCAATTACTCAGCTGACCAAAAATTTCTAAAAACTTGGGATGTGGGAATAACTAAAGCAAATTTATCAAAGATTAAAACATACATAAGTTTTTAAAAATTCAAAAGCATGCATATTACTGAATTTATGAAATATATTACTGATTTCCTTCATATGGAGATAAAAATTAGAGTTCAATACGCATCATAGACCAAAAAATGAGATCAAATTTTCAATACAAATGAACTTTTTATTTCAATATGAAAATTGTAAATCATAAATTAATAAATAAAATGTTTATTACAGGCTACAGCCTGTGACACTCATTAATGTTATTTTTTTTAAATTGTGAAGCCTCTTAACAGTTGACACGAACAAAAAATCTTAAGTACAATTAAAAAAAAAAAAATTAAAAATCAGAACTATTGAAGCCTCTAAGCCTAGCACATACCTGATTCACTAAATAACTAAGTTGCCAGTTCTGGTACGGGATCAGGTACGGGTACAGAAAATGGGTGCGCCGGTATGGAAAAACAAAAAAACCCTTGGGTATATATATATATACAGAATTGTAGTTACTATAAATGTGCACCACAACAGCAAAATTCATAGGATTTGACCTAACAGTAAAAAAGAAACACCATAATCTGGTAGGATGAAATCCATCAGATTTGAGGGGAGTGAGTGAACCAACGCAAGGAGCGGTACGAAAGGCCACAGTCAAACCCACAATTGGGAGCAGGTGAAATAAATGAACAGTGCACTTGATACAACCATAAAGAGACAACATCTGAAATTCAACACTCAGGGTATGCCAGAATAAAATGTGAAAGAGACAGATCTGAGAATACATGGAGTTGGAAACAACTCTAATAGCAAACTGCTTTGACCTCACATACAAACTCATCTGTATGCTCTTCATTAATATAGAAAAAATGGATTTACAAGAGTGGCAATGAGTACTAGCTGGAAAAGGCTAAGCAAATGCAAGATTACACCTCAATCAGTTCTACCATACACAGAATCAGGAAAAGTTCTAGTGAAGAAGGCCATTTCAAAGCAGAGAGAATATTTTTAGGAATAGAGAGAACTACAATTGTCTTTAATCATCATTGCAGATATACAGCATGCCAAACTTGTACTGCAACAGCTAGACCAAAAGATTTAACAAGATTTGGAAAAAATTCTACAACAATATGATCTTAGATGATAGGTAACTTTTGGGAGCGCCCAGACAGCCCTGGGTTCCCTGTGGATCTGCTGGGAGTGGACCCACACGGAATCCGGGGCTGCCTGGGCGCTCCCCAGGCCGCATCACGACCCAACCACTCCAGGAGCGGGCTCGGGAGCCTAAAGCAAGGAACCCGGTAACTTACCTAAATAAATATGCATCCCCAAAAGTTGAAGTGGAAAAATGTAGAGTCCCAAACAGTTTAGGGTAACATGCATCACACGATGATATGGAACACTGTGACCTCAGGGAAGCCCTAAAAAACCTACCCGCAACTTCAGTTAAACAGCATCAAAGACCAGAAATTCCAAAAAAATAACAAAAATTGCATTGAAATGAACTTTATGTGCTTTTTTAATGCAGACAAGTTTTTTCGTAGTTGTGGGTCAAGCAATGTTTCTGGTGAATTCTGCAATTCTTAGTGGAAAATGTGCAGCAATTTTTTGTTAAAAATCATGGTTGAGTTTTTAAGGAAATTACTCACATAGAGTTTGGACATGCAAGCACTCGCAAGTCATGTGAGTACTCGCTGAGTTCTGCAACATTCAACTGATAACATAGTGTTGCCAAAATCAGGAATCAATCGGAAAATCCAGAATTTGAACTTGAAATTTTATGCAATTTTATGTTTTAAAATTGTATAAATCACCAACTTTCATTAAAAAAATTGTGGCAAAAGGTGTTTAATTCAATAAAATCTGAAATCAGGAAAAAATATAGCAAATTTTAGAAACAATAAAACTTTGTTATTTTAATTCATTTCTGCTTTAGTTTAAGAAATTTAAATTATCTTCTTCTTTTTTGCCCTTCTGATGTATTCATATTTTCCAATTCTATGCCAGACATAATTTTGGTAACATTTATTCAGTAAATTTAAAATTATCAGATAATATTAATAACAGAAGCAGATTAAATATATAGATTTACAAAGGAGAGATTCCATGATCACAGGACGTGATTGGAATCATAACAGAAGACTGAAAAGAGATTCCACAATCACAGGACATGATTGGAATCATAATGGAAGTGAAAGCAAAAATATAGGAACTACTAAATACCACTAGGAGTAACAGAACGTTACACCAACGAGTTGAGCATTAATTAAATAGTAAATATAATTATAATAACATTGTAACAATGTCCCAAGTAAACTGTTGTATCTTTCATATTTTCTCCTATATGTACCAATTGGGTTGATAGTGATACATTCAGAGATCTCAATCAATATCTCCATCCATGTAAATCAGGCCTGACTATGTTAGAGACCCTGTACAGTCTAGATATGACTAATGACAGCATTTCTACTCATTTTATACAGTGCTTAATGTGCATATCCAAGATATTTTTATGAAGGTATTTCTACTAATTTGATACCTAGAGCTTAGACATATTGGCATAATTTGATTCAACATGAGTTTTGTCAAGGGACCCAAAGAGCTACAAGCTTGAACATTATATAAGAGAGGTGCAAAATCCCATTGTACCCACACGGTCTCATATGACTGAGAGGTGTGCTTGCTAGGTTGTGCCCTAAACAAATTTAACTAAATGATAATATAGTTTATATGTGCATTTGTCATGTGTCTTGTTCCCTATTCAAGCATTTACTAAAGAATAATGTAACAATAATATGAATTATGAAATATAATAATAATATATTTGTACAAATTAAGAACAAGAGACAGCTACACTGTATTTTCTTGAGAAAAAATTTCTTGCAATTAACAAATTTAAATATGTTGAGAAGCTTGTACAGGAACATATAATCTTCTTTAAAATTTCTCAAATCTAACTAGGCTATTGGTCTGGACTAATTAACTGGATTTTATTCCTTACATTCTCCTTTCAATTTTTCAAGCATATTGTAACATTTGTTCTAGCAGCAGTTTCTTATGATTCTAATTTAGTTGCAGCCAGTATGGCTGTAGTTCTGAAGAATTTTAACACTTCAAAATTTTGTGCAGTTGCAAACATGCTGGTCCTATACAATGTTGAGAGAAGAATTATGTGTGATCATCGTTTAGCAATTGAAGTTTTTTTCTATATGTGTGCAAGAGAGGAAGAACCCTCTCCATACTGTCACAAAAAGACCTGGCTGAGATTATTGTTCAACATGGAGAATTTCAAATATCAGTAATATGTGTTCCAAAGAAGGAAACCTAACAATGTGATAAAAAGAAATTGAATTCTTTTTCAAACTATGGTATGAAGAATTCAAGTGATTCCATTGGCCTTTCTGTGTTTCTGAAATGGTCAGCTCACCATAAACTTCATCAAAACCTAATTAATACCTCATTTCAATCTCTCTCTTACTTCTGGAATCTCTTTGAACACTTATGGGCACTCTTTTGGCTATTCTAAAATACTTCTGCTTCTTTTTACCTAATCTCTACAACTTCAAACCTCCCAAGACTTTATGAGTTTATAGCCATTCTACTGCGATGCTTTTACCTTTTCTCCATTGCCAATACTATTATACCATTTCTTCCATAGCCAAAAATCCTTGCATATTATTCTCCATCCTCTTCCCAAGTATCTTGGTGAGTCCATTTCCTTGAACTCCATCTTATAGAAGCACAACACACATGATAGCAAAACCTCAATAGGATTTTATAACTTCTAAGCAACCCCCACCATTACACCTACACTTGAGGGATCACACACTCTTGAAATATTCTCATGTTGTTGACACTGAAATATACCATCCCAAGCAATAGACTGAGGTAGTCTCCCAGGAAAATTAAGCATTTTTCTTGTCTCAATCCCTTATTGTTACAAAAAAATAGCATATCATCGACATACAAACAAATAAAAATAAACTAATCACCATCCTACTTACAATAAACATAGTATTCTGATTTGGACCTCACAAAATCCGAACTTCAAAGCATAAGAATCAAATTTTAGATACCACATTCAGGGTGACTATTTGAGACCATAAAGAGATTTCCTTCAATTTACAAACCAACGACTCCTTGCCCTTTACCATGTAGTCCTCCAGCTATGTCATGTAGATCTCTTCTTGCAAGTCACCATGTCAAAAATCTATCTTGACATCTATTTGGTAAATCTCAAGCTTGAAAGCCACAACAACAGATAACAAAAATTTAATGGATGTCAGCTTGAAAAATCAAGAAAAACTTCACCAAAATCAATTTCCTCAACCTAGGAATATCCTTTCACAACAAACCTAGCATTGTACTTCTCAACTCTACCATCTTAACTGAATTTGTTCTTGGAAACCCATTTGCATCCGACAAATTTCTGACCCTTCAACTAAACCAAATTTCATATGCTTTTTTTAGTGCAGCCATTTCCTCATCCACGGCCATCTTCCAAGATTTATTGCCATTCATCTATGCTACCTCCTTAACAGTTCTAGGCTCATTAGTGTTAATACTCAATGCAAAAATACATCTAAAATCAAGTGAGCTATACCTCTCTAGTTGCCTGCTTTGCCAAGTGAGTCTCCTTAAAAGCTGAGAGGGAGTTTCTTCCTTCTTGAAACTCTTAAAGTTCTAAGTACTATCCTCATCTAATCCATTCCAAACTTTTGGTTCCATCTTTGGTGCAGCCTTCTCAGTCTTTAGCTATAACTGAATTATAGATTTCATGTTCTCCTTTAGTTGCTAAAATGTGGAAGAAGGCTTGATCTCCCTAAATATCACATTTTGATTGTACATCTTGCTAGTCACAACACTCCAAAGTTTGTATCCCTTGACACTATCGTTATAGCCAATGAAAATACACTTAACAACATTGTAATCCAGCTTAAACCACTTCAACTTAGGCACACGCCTAGCAACCAAAAACTCAAATATGCTAAAGTGAAGGCTTCTTATCCATTAGAAACTCCATAGAGGTTTTCTCAACAAATGTTAAATTAGGAGACTTGCTAATGAAATAATATGTAGTGATAACCACTTCTACCTAGAACTTTGTTCCAAATCAACTCCACTAATATACTCTTAGCCCTCTCCATCGACATCCTGATCATCTTCTCTGCAACTCCATTTTGTTGAGGGGTGTATGGAGTTGTCTTGTGTCATGCAATACCATTGTTCTTACAAACTCTATTGAACTCTATTGAACAATATTATCCACGATTGTCTATTTTCAACTCCTTGATCTTTCCTTCCATTTGGTTCTCCACAAGAGCCTCAAACAACCAATTGAAGACCTTGGATTTATTCTTCAGAAAATAGACTCATGTCCTCCTGTAGAAGTCATCAATAAAAGACATGCCATACAAAAGATCTTGCAAGTAAAGGCACATCAACTTGACCAAAAACATCACCATGGATAAGATCTACAATCCCAACAGATTTATAAAATCTCAAATAAATTTGAAAATGATTTTGTTTCCCATATATAGTGTTCATAGAAATCAAAGTCAAGGTTACAATCAACCAACCCCTCTACAAGATTTGTATTTTTCAAGGATCTAAGACCTTCCTCACTAGTGTGGCCAATATGTTGATGCCATAACATAGTCTTCCCAACAAGTAACTTGTTCTTTGAGGTAAGAGTATACTTAGGTACCCAAAATACACAATCACCAAAACTAGATACAACAAATCTCTTTGCTACAAGTTTTGATGCCAAAGCTATAGACGTTATTGATCTCTTCACTACGGGTACAACACAACTATTAGTTTGAATGTATGTGTTGGCATCAAAGTGGAAAGTAGTTTCAATCTTAATTCCCTTTCCAAGTACCATAGCTCCATGAACCATCTTGCACCCTTCCTTGCCAAAGGCCACCAACACTACCACATAATTCATCTTACTAACAAAAAACAAGTTTTGTGCCAAACCAAGGATGTTTAGAACACTTGAGATTACTTCGATTAGCCCATTAGAGAAGCCAATCTTGCTTTTCCCATGACAATCAATACTAAGGAAAGATTTGCCACTAAGGTAACCCTTTCCACTATCAAAGCTATCATAGTTACAAAACCACTACCTATGGAGAGTTATATGGAAAGAAGTTCTAATGCCAATCATCAATGAATCCCCACATGCACGCATAGCCAAACCTGTAACCAAGTATTACGAACATCATCTTGAGAAGTCTTGGAATCCAAATCATTATCTAACACTCACTTGTGCTTTATCTTCTTCTTCTTCTCCTCCTTGTATTCTTTTCTATTGTGGTTTGTCTTTCCACAGTTCCAAGATTTCTCTTTGGACCTCCCACAGGACTTAGATCTGCCTCTAGATTTTGATTTCCAATCCTTGTTCTTTCCATTTTATTTTTCCTTCAACCCCCTACAAACAACCTATGGATCTTTCATAGCTTCATTAATTTTTTGTCTTAGCTCCTCCAGGAGAAGAGCACCCACCATCACTTCAAGAGTTATCTTAGTGGCAATGTTGTAGATAGAAATCACCAAATTGTCCCACAAATCCAACAAAGAACATCGCAAAGTAATACTGCATGATCTACATCATCTATTTGCACACCGATGGATTTCAACAATGTATCAATGTTGTTGAATGCATTCAAGTGTTCGGAAACAGAATCAACATCACCCATTTTCAAGGAATGGAGCTTCTTCCATTCAAAAAACCTACTCACCAAGGACTTAGACTAGTATAAGTTTCCCAACTTCTAAAGGGCATCTGCAATTACTTCTCCGAAAACATCAAAAGCATTGAATATGACAAGAATGATCTAATCAAGCTTCTAACTTTTCTATCCAACAATGTCTAGTCATTTGTTGATATGGAAAATAGTTTGTTTCCCAAAACCACAACCCACAAATCTCGATCTATGAGTAAGTCATCCATTTTATGCTTCCATGGCTCAAAAATCATTTTCATCTCCAACTGTGATATGCTTGCCATATTTCCAAAAACAAAGATCTCTTTTGTGCACAACTCCCACTAAAACCAACTTTAGTTCAAAAAATCATTTTTCCTCACACCTAGGATCCAAGTTGATCAAGCTCTAATAACAAATGAAAGGAAGCTAGATACCCAAAACGCTCACTACACTAATTTATGAGGAGAGAAAATGCCACGAGACTGACATACAATAATTTCATTATGGTATATCACACATGCAAGTAATATGTAATGGATGCAACAACATGCAACTCATAAATGAAATAGTTTACACAGTATTTAGCCTACAAAAGCCTTTTTGGGAAAACATCTAGCCTCCAAATCTTGAACCAATAGCAACAATAAGAGGCTCAAGCCTTCACAAGAGAACAATACACCAAATCTAGAGAGAATCTAGCAACATAACAATGCCTGCAAATATATATGATAAAACCTCCATCCCAATCATCTAATATATAGCCAAGACCAAAACCATAAACCAAAGTCTTAAAATTGTGTTGAGAACCATGGACAAAATTGAATTCCCAAATCAAGCATAAAAACAAACACCCAAAATCATTGTGAGTTAGCTAAATTTTTAAAGGAAACTTTCTCTTTCTACTAGAATGCTGCATTTTGGTTGTATCAGGCTCAGCCTTTTTGGAAACACACTTACGACAAATAAGGACCTTCCTATATTTTTCTCCTAGTACAAACTTAACTACCAGTCTTCATGCTCTTTCCATTCTAGTGACTCTTACACACCTTAAAAGTCCTCACGGTTGCATTTAGCAGCTTCCATTGCACTAAGTGAGACTTACAAAATTGTCTATTACAAATTAAAGTGGCACATAGTGCCATTCCAAAGAGGATGCCCCAAATTTGTGGTAACATATTGAATAAATACAAATTAATTAATTAATCAGACATTAATATTGCAAGGGGTATGACATCTATCCCAACACTGCCAAGCACTATCCCAACTTGGGTGAGACTGCCTTTACTTCCCAATGAAAACTCAAAGGAAAATGCCACAGGAGAATACATGGCAGCTTTAGAATTCATTACAGATTAAATGGTCCTTGACTACAACCACATTTTTCTCAGTCTGGATCTAGAGAAACCTCTGTTTGATAAATTGGTAATTGGAGTAATCAATGGACCATGAAAACCTCCAACATCACTAAGTACAAGCACAAGGGCAGTAGCTAGTAGAGAATGATCATCCATTACCTATAGAGAACACAAGAATAAATTCCACACCAAATCATGTCAATTCAAAAATTCAGCAAAACAGCACAAGTCATAAGAAGTAGTAAATGCATTTCATCATAAAACATAACAGCACAGGACTCTGTTGATGTTGATGGACTATGTAACAAGTTTCAATAGAAAATGTAACAAAAACAAAAAATTTGATACGTTGCATCCCTTTATCTGTATGTATAATATTTCTGTGAGTACTTATAAACACAAGTTACAAATATCTAATTTTCTTCTTTTTGAAAGATCAATATTTCCTCAGGTGATTTGGAAAATATTACAATGAACTCAGAGAGTTGCATTATTCCTGGTATTTTTAATAGCACTAGAGAAGCAACTTATTCAAAATAAAGAAATGCAATCAATTGTTTCAAGTTTTTATGATGCCCATGTAATGACCCCGTTCTGGTGGAAACGCTTAAACCTGAACTTGCATTCAAAGTTTTTCTCAAAGAGACATTGTAAACGTTAGAGATAAATAAATTTAAGTAATAACGCCTAATAAGATCAAAGATAGTATAAATATTTCATTCTTGTCAAGGGATTATTCATTTCCTCCTTATCACTCTTATGAATGGCTCATCTATATAATTTCATAAGTATATTAGGGAGATATTAAATGTCTATCAAGATCCCGGAGATGATACACTATTGTATCATAATAGAGTCATTATTATTTATAAGGCTCAACAATTGCTACAAGCATCATTATTGGATAGTCGGGGATCGTATATTATACATATGTATATATCGAAATCTATACTTATCAATTGTTACTAGTCATTCTAATTCTCAACATACTTATTCAGCCTTATATATATATTCAAATATATTCATACATCCTAGTGTACTTAATATATTTATCAAATATCAACTATTAATATCTACCTTTAATTAACATAAGCTTGAAATCATAATTTAGTCCTTCAAAGACATAAATTATTCATTATTACATAATTGAATATGATACACACATACACACACACACACACATATATATAACCATTTCCAATTAGTTCTAGGCTTACAATACTCACCCTAACCCAACATATTTACTTATTGCACATTATCATAAATCAGTATGTGGTTATAAACTATCTATATTTATATAAATATTTACATATTATCTATAATATTTATATTTACTCTTTATTTATTGACACTAATTATTACCAATTGAAAATATACGTTCATGCTTTCAGTTGAATTAAATCAACTGACATACACGTATGCAGATCACTACTAACAGATTACATAGAATCCCGATCTCTCTCTCTATATATATACATATGTGAGAGTAAACATGTGCAGCCTGACATTTATATAACCTTAATCTGTTGCTAACCATCCATCGATTCACATTTTTCTACATTGGATATAAATAACCAATGGTTTATTTGCTGCAGGTCGAAGTTACTTACCTTTTATTGGTTGCAATTTAAAGAAACCGTTCCTTTGTTCTCTCTTTTCCCAGCGATGACTACTACCTTCAGCCACATGGATGATTCCTTGGTCTTATTCGATGGCCTTCTTTCCTTGTCGATTCCTTTTGGTCAGGAATAAATTCTTCTTTTTATTCCATGTCTTCCTCCCCTCCCGTTGCTTGAAGTCTCTGTCTTCTTTTATAGTGTTTGTTCTGCCCCACAGTCACATCTATTGTGGAGGGGACATGGCTCCTTAATTTTTGGATTGTTGACCTTTCAATGCCAACCAATGCATTCTTTACAGCCTATCGGCTGCTTTAGGAGGATTGGTGCCTTTCTTAGATGATGGAAGCTTAGGATTTGATTCTCCTTATTAGTTTAAAATCAGATTTAATTAAATATGATGTATACTCATTTGTTATTTATTTGTTTACTTTATATTTATTTTGTTTATTCCATATTTTATATTTGTGTATTTCATGTTTTATTATATTTGTTTTCTATATTAGTTTGTATGATCATAATTGTGTTATAATTATGATATCATTTGAGGCGATATTTAGATTTATATTTCATACATTATTATATATGTATTTTGGTATTTATTTTATTTGTTTTATGTTTTGATAATTTATAATAATGGCAATTAGTTATTTTATTGATTTGTATTTCAATATTTCAAGTTTAGTCTTACAATTTCGGGGACATGACAGCCCAATTTTCCCATGAAACAATTCTAAGATGGCCATGTGAATGTTTAGATTCCTGACAGTTCTCCAAGGGATAAATTCTTCAATGTTTGTTTCAAAATAAAACAACACAAAGATTACCACTTAATGTATTATTTAAGAAAAAAACTATTGGATGTGTCTGTTTTCATAACCTTTTATTCCTTATTAATTATCTATTTCTTGTGAAGAACAATCCTCGTGATATCTATCTGCAGAACAGATGCAAAGATCAAGCTTTCACACGAATCAAAGGAGAACTACATGAGTTTGAAGAAAGAGAGAGAGAAAGAGAGGTTCTGACAAACCACAAGTTCAGAAATCTGAGATGACACAATATACACAAAAAACAAGAACTATCAATAAACAGTACCCTATACTTACTTTGTATGGGGCTCACTGGAATAACGCATCAATGCAGGAATCAATCTCCTTGGGTTCAAATTGCTTGTAACCATCCACGACTCAACAGTTTCATATGGGTCTAGCATGATTAAATCTGGTGCAAACTTGTACTACAATAATATGAATGATCAGATTCACAACAAAGTAGTAGTAAAGAACTCTTATATTATCACACTTCATGAGTATGCTACATTTGATTCAGACACTGCATTTTCCTTAAAATCACACTTTGGCAAGCTCATGTTTATGTACCTGCAACTCTGGAGAAACATTTGGTTTTTGCAATACTTCCAAAGCTTTCCTAGTCTCCCCTTGCTGAAATCAAATACATAGAGACATCAAATATGTTGTGATAAAAGAGGATGAAATTAGACAAGACTAAAAGAACACAAATTCTTCTCAGTTCAGAACATCGATAAGGTTGCAAGAAAGTAATGACTTCGCACAGTAACATCAACCATAAAATTGTTCAAGCAAATACACTTAAATTGTAGGCAATCTCTTATCCACAGTTAAACCTAAAACATGTCATTGGTGCATAACTAACGTCAGGGGCAGACTGTTCATAATGCATAGATAATACCAGTAGTTCGTAGTACTATCTTTTGTGATTGCAGTAATTTAAATGAAAGCTGAATCATGCTAGTTATGGTCCTGAGAGAAGAAACATGTTACTAAATTAAAGTTGGATAAGATTATAGAGAGCAAGTACATAAGCTTCAGCCTTCTAAGATAGGACCTATATCTCTATAACATTGTAATGGAAAGAAGAAAGAAAAGGATTGCAGATGGATGTCTGATTCTTTAGAATGGCATCCTTGATATTATCAATGTTTATGACATTAAATTGGCAACCCATGATATTCTGTCTAATCAGATGGATATTGCAAAGTTGGATGGTGGCATGAATTTCTAAGCCAAAATACCAAGGTAGATGGCATTAAATATTAAATGGAACCTACTGAGAATTCCCATAATAAATTTTATTAATGATCACACTTAAAAGCTCAACCAAATTAATAAAAAATGGAAATATGTCTTGATGACTGCAACATTCATTCTCATTATCCATGTGTGTTTGCAAGAACATAGAACCAGACAAGCAACATTTACACATATCCCATTAAGGATAAAAAATGATTTATTGACATTGTTGTTTTAAGTGAGTTAATCACCTTTCTTTTCTATATCCTACACAATAGTTTTTGATTGATGTTCAACTATGATATTTGTCTATCCATAAGCATTCACCCAAGGATCAATAAAGAAAGAAAGGATGTGATTAGTCACTTTTGTTAGAGAACTCACAAGAAAATGGAAAAGCAAGTTACATTTCAATTTTGAAAATCTTATTAAAGTCTTCCATTCCTTGAGAAACAATTTGTTGTCCCATCACGCAAGTATTTTCAAGTCTATTTAAAAAAAAACAATTGTTTGAGTTGCAGATAAGCTCCCTTCAGTGGGGAGCAAAGGCAATTGTTAGAATGGTCACACATGTAAGCCACATGTACTTAAATTGTAAATAAATATTTATATTTGTTGGTATATATGTTGGTACCCCTATAAAACTTTGCCTGTACTCATATTAATTGTCTTCGACCAAGTCATTATTGTCATGTTATTAATGTCAACTAAGTTCTGTTCTAGTCAAGTTGCAAAGATGTCCATTCATGGTCTAGTTTTCAGCTAAAAACTCTTGCACATTGTTTGAGGTTGCACCATGCCAAGTGAAAGACAGAAGTTTCTATTGGAGGAACAAGCAATGAGAAGAAAGAGAAGGAAATGGCCAAGGCTTGGGCCTGAAATTATCAAAGATCGACAAATAGCAAATCAAATTCCTCCAAGATGAGGTAAAGTAGGCACAAGCCTTAGTATTGGTGCAAAATTTGAAAGGTAATACCACAAGGAAAGGATGCCTAAGGTCAAACCAAGTGCAAGTTCTTCCAATACAAAATTTGAAAGGCAATACCACAGCAAGGGTCAAAAGGTTGTGAAGACAAGTGCAAGTTCTTCCAATACAAAGGAGTTTAAGTGAAGATTGTGGGACATGGTGCAGCTTTGCCTTGGCAAAACCAGCCTAAGACTCCAAAAAGGATGGCAAAGGTGTTGCAAAAGTGCACCAAGGAGAAAATGTATCAAAATTAAGTGAAATTTGCACTTTAATGATGGTAATGCAAATCTAAAACTTTGGTCCAGGTGGTGAAGCCAATAAGAAAACACGACCAAGCATATAAGTGAATCACAACTTTTAAGTGATTGTGTCATTAGAAAATGTGATGCAAACAAGAATTGGGAGGATTGGGAGGCCAATGAAAGGCAACTGATCCTAGCAACTCCACACAAATACCAATTTATGAATGTAGTAAGATCAAATGCAGTATGGAATAACAGAAAATTAGAAATTATGTTTTGAAATTCAAATTATACTTTGCTTACATACACACAGCCTAGCAGTAGAGCATTACAAATTAATTCAGAATTTCTTCTACCTCTCTTTGCATACACAGTCACACATAGGCCAACAAAAAGAAATAATCCTCAGCTTTCTTAAAACAATCCCTATTACCTATGTATGTTTTTCACCCATAATAATTTTTTTTCATCAATATTTTGTTTGTTTTTAACGACGAGAACAGCCACCCAACATAGGAAACCACCCGAGTCAATAATACATAGACCAGGAATAAGGTGTGAAGGTAACCACCTGTCAGAAAACACAGCCATGAATGGAAATTCTCACACAGAATCTGCAAGACTTAATTTCTTATGACTTCGCAAGGATCGACCAGAAATAAATATTCTTTATGCAGCGCTTAGGAATTAGAAAATGTGTGGGTCCCATGGTAACCACCCAACAGAAGAAATCTTATCTAGTTCACAAGACACAATAGTGTGTGGGCCCAGTAGATGTGATACAACGTCCAAAAGGAATGAATGAAATTTTAGTTTCTTTCACCCCATGCCCTAGATGATACTTGCTGGGTCCTAGCAAATAAATCACAAATTCTAATTTTTGAAGCTCGTGCCAAGGCAAAGAGGTAAGTGTGCACCCCAGTAAATCAGCACATAATGTAGTAATCAACCTCAGTCAAGAAGCCTTCAACATTTGTGTCTAGCTCCACTTATGTGGAACCTTGGAAATTTCTGATTTTGATATAGGAATATGAATTATTTATCAGCCTAAACAGTTCCTTTAAACACACACAAAAAAAATACAAAGAAAATCAAAATTAAACTACTACTGTTGTTGGGCGATGCAAGAGTATGTGTAAACTTGGGTGTTCCTACATCAAAATGGAGAGTTTCAGTGGCAAGCAATGAATTAAACCACAACAGTCGAGTGGCAATGTCATAGAAAAAAGCATGACCAGCAATGTTAAGTGAAAAGAGTTAAAGTGTCACTTTTAACTTTTTAGGTGGCTATGGTAGTAGAAAAGTGCAACAAAGAGGTGGAAGGGATATTATGAAATTGAAACAGGCATGAAGGTGAAAGAAAATAAATAAAATCATAATTTTTAAGTGGTGAAACCACCATAAAAATGTGACTTAAGTATCAACTGACTTATGAAACTGCAACAGCTCAAAACATGAAGAAAATTGCACTTTTGAGTGCCAGTTGCCAAATAAAACTCTGCCATCAGTCAAAGGAAAAAGCAAACAAAGAAAAACCACACTATTGCAATAGCATACCCAAGGGGAAAATGTGATAAAGGTGGCAAGTTATTATGAAAGCACGACCGGTTATTATGGCAAGTCTAAAAACACAACTCAAGTAAAAGCTAATTAAAACATCAAAATTTTATACTTTTTCTGAGCAACAATGAGAAAAGAAAAACAATTTAAGTTAGGCACCATTTTGAGGTAGCGACACCATATGTAAACTATGCCTCGCTTCTTAAATCAACAACTTCAGAATTTCAATGGCAAGTGTTTTAAAGAAAAAATTAGTGAATCATAGCAATACCTTATCACCAAGCAGCCTATGTCAAGAAGAAAGCAGACTTAAAGCAAGAACGAGCTTATTTTAGGTCAATTGCGTGATTTATTTCCTCTTTGCAGTGGGTAGAAAGAGCGTAGCTTTAATTTGGGGCTTTATTGAGATTATTTTATTATTTGATCCCTAAATTCGGTTCTATTGTACAGATTGTTCTAGTTTATTAAAACTCTTAACATTTAAAATAAATGTACTATATTAAAAAATAACATTGTGGTCTACAAATTAGTACCCCTAATGGACACTTGCTAACTGAATTTCTGCCTTGTTTAATTTTTTTAATTTTTGTATGGTTTTTGCTTTTTTTGTGTATTTTTGCAAGATAATGCCAGGAAATGCAAAGAGATGTATAGATTATCCAAACAGATGCAAAAGACAAAATGCAGAAGCAAACACTAATAGCTTTCAAATCAGATTTATTATAGAATGCTATTACAATATTCTCATACCCGGATAGCCATAGCATAATAGATTGTAAATATGGAAATTGATATCAGCAACTAGAAAACCCTCTTACATGGACGCCATGCTCAAATCACCAACTTCACTTTAATTTTGCAGCAAACTGATATCATATGTTTAGCCGCCCTCAATGATGACAAATGCAGCCCAAATCCCTAAGCGTTTCAGCCTAGTATCAAAATGCCACCCCGAAGATATTGTACGGCCCAGCAAGTGCAGACTTGTACGGCCTGGAAATGACAATGGTATGGCCCAGCTATGAAGCCATCAGCAAATTATAACACCAACAGCAAATAAACTTCTGATCACAAACAATGTCCTTCAAAATACTCCAAAATAATCTCTCCAATATGCTCAATGTGACTTATGGATGAAAGCCACCTGATGATTGCAACCTTTGGGTGATATTTTACACCTGTCAGAAGCACAATCCAAGAGAAATCATATTCTCCAAGACCAAATTGCAGCAAAACCCTGGTTTTCTTCTCTCAGCAACAATTCTCATAAATTTCATAAGTGTTGGATGATAATAATGCTTTTTCAAATGCCTTTTATATCTCCTCAAAGTGGCATAATTTCTCAAGTGCTTTTTCATCATTAATATAATAAATATATTTGCTTTTGTTGTTACTTTTGTTGGCATTTCAATTAGCACCTCTGGAGTGCTTATTGGAAACGGACAACTATGAACAATGCGCGATGACTACTCTTCAAATTATGGAGGAGAAGCTCCCTCTTGTTTGTTGATGTTTGTGTAAAAGTACAAAGGACTAAATGTTCCTATCTTTTTTACTCAGCGAGCAGGACACAAGGGTGCATAAACACAATGCATTGCAGCTAAGGTTTTCTCTGGTTTCTATAGATCTTAACTACAACTAAACTAGATTTTAATATATCCTATCTCCTCAAGATAAATAGAGCATGAGGGCATAGGAGCAGGAATGGGATGGTTGGATCACTTGGGCCGACCGTCTCTCAGAATGCGTTTGAGGCTCTGAACTCTCATATTTACGCTGGAATAAGGCTTTATCCAAGCAATCACTCTTTACGGTAAATGAATCTCAAAATTGCCAAGGAGGAGGAACCCCTGTCCGAGGTGTAGCTTGGGATGCAACTCACTAGAAACAACAAATAACGATGAACTGGCTAACAGGATTCCTAAGGAGGTGACAACACCTGTCCAAAGTGTAGACTGAAATACAACTCATTAAACAACATCAAACAATAACTATTAACATCAAAATACCCAAGGAGGTGACGGCACCTGTCCAAGGGGGAGATTGAAACAATAAGTTATAAGAACAAGACGTTGATAGAACTTGAATCTTTGGATCAAATTGCATGTGCCTTTTGATTTATATCTTCAAACTTTCTCAACAAATTACAAAGGTTTGGGACAAAAAAGGTACGAAATCATACACAATTGCTTATCAAAACCAAACAACTCTCATCCAAGAGTGAACAAATATAGACTTGCAAGCTTGTTGACACAGTGGCGCATCAATTTTTCCTAGTAAATAAAGGTTACAAAATAATGAGCAAAGGCTCTTATTTATAGAAGCTCAAAGGAGTAGGCAACCCTAAAATCTCCTTGAGTTAACAATTAGTTCTTGCCAATCTGCAAGATTTATTCCTATGTCTAAAAGTAGGTGACCAAGCAGTTAACTGGAAATCTACTTCAGTTAATTGAAACTAAACTAAAAGTGAACTCTGTTAGTAGTATTTCTTTACTTTGTTGTCGGTCGTAGTCGGCCTTGGTCGTAGTTGGCCAATTGCTAATAAAGCTATAGTTAATAAGAATAATACATGTCATGTACTTGCGGATAATCATGTCCAGATTAATGTTAATATTAATGTTGTTATGAAACATCGTGCTAGTTGGTTATCTAACCACCGCCGAACATTATATGTAGTCTGTTGGGATAGTCGGGGGGGAGTTATGTGCCGATGGTTATATTGTTAAGCACTGTTGATACTCGGGATTGTACATGATATTTCTGATAATGAATAAAAGCTCTGGTGTTCAAGCATGTTATCTTTCTAGTTTACTGTTTTGTTCTATATCCTGCACATGACTAGTTTGCCAGTAGCACGTAGTACTTGAATTACATTTCGTAGGCAAACATTTGGCGTCGTTGTCGTAGCAGGCGAGGGCATCACTTGCCATGGCAGCGTAATGGGTCAACCAGCGGAAGAACCGGTAAATGCTAATGAGGAACGGAAGACTCATTAACAGAAGATCTGGTAAATTTTTGGAAAATATCGTTACGTGACCACGTGCGTAGGGAATCCCACATACGGGAGATCCTTGAGGAAGTCATCTGGGATCGGTTGGAAGTAAACGACAAGGTGAATCACCTCCTGAATCGCATGCCCAGGTTACTGGCCCGCCATTTCATTATCCTACAGGACTTGCGAGAAGAAGAGGATCGTGAGCGCCGAAGGCAGCAAATCGTACAACGTTGTGAAGACAAAACCAAACGTGAAGAGGAAGAACGAGATACTAGCCAGCGCCGTACGTCCGGTCACCAACAATGATCGCTTGAACAACTAATAAATGCCCGTACGGCCGAACAAGGACAAGAATCGGGTACCTAACGGGCATGGGACTTTGGAAGAGCAAGTTCAGCGATCACTCAGGCTACAAGAACAAGAAAACTGGCGAAGAAGACTAAAGCAACTCGGTAAGGAATTGGATGAGGACTTAATTGAAATAAATCAGAGCATTAAAAGAACATATGAAAACCTAACAAGAATAGACACATCCATTGGCCGAGCGCACCAAAGTTTGACAGAAGGAAGGGGCGGAAAACTCTTCGGCACCCCGTATATAGGAAGATATGACTCTGATAAGAACGAAGATGATTTGAGTAGTAGCATCAGATGATTTCGAGAGTTATCCCTCTCGGACGACGACAAACGGTTGAGGAGTGAAAGACTAGAGCTTAAGACCCCAAGGCAGAGAGAGCATCGGAGGGAACCCGAGGAGACCCAGGGTGTTGAGGACGCTGACGGAGGACGTGGGAGTGACTCGTACGTGGCCAAGAGTGCAAGTGAAGCACAAGGACGTAGCGAGGAAACCACTAGTCTAATTGGGTCCAACACACAAGGAGGTCAGCCGGGAAAGATGGCTCATCCGGAGCGGCAAAAGTTGCCGAAATTCATGGGGTATGGCTCTAAAGATCCCGTACGGCATTGCAAGACATGTGAGACAATCTGGATAGCCAGCGGGCAGGATGATCCCGACCAGTGGCTAAAGGCATTTCCAACGACACTTAGAGACAGTGCCATTGATTGGTACTCTGAATTAGACCAAGCACAGAGAGCTACATGGAGGGTGCTGAAGCAAGCTTTCCAGGAGGAGTTCAAACTCCTACGGGACGATAGCGAGATCGTCACAGAGATATACAATACTAAACAAGGAAAGCACGAGGGCGTACGGACCTACAACCGGCGGTTAAAAGATTTGATCGGAAAACTTGAGGCACAGCCGGCAGATGGTTTGAAGAAACGATGGTTCATTGAAGGGCTGATTCCTTCGCTTCGGCGGAAAATGAAAGTGGTACTGCCATCCTTGTTCACTGAAGCATATAACCGAGCAATGGATATTGAAAGCGAGAACAGGACATCGTCGAAGGGGAAGAAGGATGACAAAGAGAGTGCCGAGGAAAGTGAAGATGAATCAACCACTATACAAGCCCTTCGTCGGGACATGATGTGAATGATGAAAGAACTAAAAGCCGATAAGGATGGTTCTAAGGAGGCGAATGAATTATGGTGTACCGAATGCAAAACGGAAGGTCATACAAAGGCAAATTGCCCGAAAAAGTTATTTTGTGACATCTGCCAAGTGATGGGACACTCCGTCAAGGAGTGCCCATACAACTTAAAAGCAAGAAGTTCCCAAGTATTCTTCACCCAAGGAGAACAGTCAACTCCTCCGACCACACCACCAAAACCACAGAACAACAATGCATCCCCTGGAGGCTACCGTAACAATCGAAGGAATAATACGCCCAGAAGCAAAATTCAGTACGATAGCAAAGGACGGCCCATGATCCAGTGCCGGAGTTGTAATGAATGGGGTCACTTTGCGAGGGATTGTCAGAATGGCCAAGGCACCCGGGGGAAAGTTATGCAAATGGTGTGGACTGGGTGATCATGAAGACACCGACTGTCCAAAGCAGAAAGGTAGCATTAATATGCTCGAGATAGCCGACGAAGAAGTCTTGGCGATTACAAGGGCGCAGTCAATAAGGGCAAACTATCCAGACCCTTGTACAGAGAAAGAAAGGTTTGGGGAAGCTAAGACAAAAGTAGAAGAGAAAATGATGAACGAACGTAGAAATTCTAAAGCTACGAGTACGTTGCTGCAGTCGGAGTCGGAGAAGAACATAATACGGCAGGTGCTTCACACAACCGTACCAATCAAGGTAACTGACCTTTTGCAAACGATGCCTCATTTGAAAGTAGAGCTTACAAATGTTATTGAGAATAATCCTCAGACGGATCCGCCAGAACAAATGCCAGAACCAATAGTCGAGACTACAGATCCAATGCTACTCGCAGTAAGTATCGGGAGGAAACCTGCCGTCGTTGAGATGGAAATTTTGGGAATGAAATTATCTAACACTATCGTCGACGGAGGTTCGGGAGTAAACATACTGCCAGAGGAAACATGGAAATGTTTGGGTAAGCCAACTCTCTGGCCCCCGACATTCCACCTCGTAGGAGCGGATCAGCATGGCATCAAACCCCTCGGTACACTAATGGAACAAAAAGTCTCGATCGGCACGCAGCTGTTTTTGCTAAATTTTGTCGTCATCCCACTGGAGAAAAGGGCGTACGATGCACTATTGGGACGGGGATGGTTGATCGCTACCAAGGCAAATCACAACTGGAAGAGGAATACACTCTCTATAGAGAGTCGGGGGAGGAAATACACGATTGATCTGAAGAACCAGGCGGTCAGTGAAGATCTGGCGTCTTCGGCATCTCAATCGAGAGGAGAATCAGATGATGACGAAAGACAATTAATGGAGCCAAATGAAGAAGGTGTACTGGAGATTGGGAGCTGCTCGGAGGACGAGACCAGTTTGCTGAATGGACTATTTCACTGGCAAATGGAGGATTCTGAAGTCTTCCACCCTGATTGCAACATGCTACAAGTCAAGGAGGGGGAAGAGGAAGAAGACAAAGGCTCGACCAGTGAAACATTTCCTCCAGAGTATGGGAAGTATAAGGAAGGTACGGCAGAATTGGATGTGATGCCAGCACATAAGTTTGAACAAGACAAAATAATCAAGTACGAGGAGCCAACGATGAAGAAGGTAAACCTTGGGGAGTCAGAAAAACCTAAGGAGATCCTTGTGGGTGGCGATTGGGACCCCGTACTCAAAGCGGCAGCATTTAGAATCTTCATGGAGTATAAAGATGCCTTTGCCTGGACGTATAAGGATCTAAAAGGAGTACCACCGGAGTTATGCGTACACAAGATCCCTCTCGTACCGGGAGCCCAGCCCGTACGAAAGAGACCGTACAGAATGAATAAAAATTATGCCGCAAAAGTACAAGAGGAGATTGAGAAGATTTTCAAGGTGGATGTCAGCGAGTGGGTATCACCAATCGTCATATCCTTGAAGAAAGAGAAGGAGCAAATTAGAATATGTGTTGACTTTCGGAGTCTGAACGCAGTAACCATCAAGGATCCATTCCCTATTCCCTTCACCGACACAATCCTCGAAGAAGTTGTCGGGCATGAAATGTACTCCTTTCTAGATGGCTTATCGGGTTACAATCAAATCAGTATCGCGGAGGAAGACAAATTAAAGACTACGTTCGTGGTTGAGGACGAGGTGTACGCATACAACCGAATGCCGTTTGGATTGTGCAATGCACCAGCTACGTTCCAAAGGATAATACTCCACATTTTTGATAAAATGTCGGTAGGTAATTTCAAAGCTTTCCTTGATGACTGGTCGATTTATAGTGATAAGGAAAAACATTTGAAAGCTTTAGGCGAGTGCATGGAACGGTGTAGAGCAGCCCGCCTTGCCTTGAACCCGAAGAAATGCAGATTTATGGTGCCACAAGGGAAGCTGTTCGGACACATCGTGTGCAAGGCTGGGTTGAAAACTGATCCCGACAAGGTGAGAGTAATCGTACAGATGGAGGCTCCAGAGAATGTCACCGGTGTGAAGTCCTTTCTCGGGCATGTGGGATACTATCAGAGATTCATTAAAAAATTTGCCCAAGTGTCGTACCCTCTCGACCTACTGACGAGGAAGGGCCAACCATTTATATGGGCCGAAGAACAGGAGAAGGCATTCAATGAACTGAAGGGCCGATTGATCAGCTCACCCATATTGTTGTATCCGGACTGGGATAAGGAGTTTCATGTACATGTAGATGCCTCTAATTTTGCCATCGGAGCAACACTAGCACAAGTGGGAGCACACGGGTTGGACCACCCCGTATTCTTTGCCAGTCAGTTACTTTCAAAAGTGGAAAGGAATTACAGTACGACCGAGTGTGAAGCACTAGGAATGGTTTACTCTATACAGAAGTTTAGGCACTATCTCCTAGCCACGCCGTTCACCTTCTTTGTGGACCATCAAGCCTTGATGTATTTAGTGAACAAGCCAATCATTCAAGGACGAGTAAGCCGGTGGCTATTACTACTACAAGAGTTTACATTTACCATCATCGTACGACCGGGTAAGAGCCACGTGATTGCTGATCAATTGTCCAGGATCTGGTCGGGCGAACCTGCCGAGGGAGGCGTGAATGAAGATTTTCCAGATGCACACTTATTCCAAATTGCAATACTACCCTCGTGGTATGAGAAGATTGGGGAATACTTGTCCACATCCACATTTCCAAAAGAAATGCCACCAGCGGAAAGGCGAAAGCTCGTCTTGAAGAGTAAGACGTACCAGTTGATCAATGGCTTGCTCTACAAGATGGGAACTGATCAGATACTTCGGAGGTGTGTTGTAGAGGAAGAGATACCGGGCGTACTAAAAGAGGCACATGAAGGACTGGCTGGCGGCCATATGGGACCCGATACTACAGCAAGGAAAATTCTCTTGGCAGGCCTATGGTGGCCGGCGATGCACACTAATGCTAAGGAGTGGGTGTTAGGCTGTGACACTTGCCAGAGGGTCGGGAAACCATTGAAGCAGGACTTCATGCCACTGCATCCCTCACAGCCACAGGAATTGTTCGAACGATGGGGATTGGATTTCATTGGACTGTTGAAAGTAAGTCAGCTGCATCGATGCCGATATATTGTGGTTGCGACTGAATATATGACGAAATGGGCTGAAGCTCAAACATTGCTAGACAATACAGCGCAGAGCACGGCAAGATTTATCTATGAGCAAATAGTGACACGGTACGGCATCCCCATTCGGATCACGAGTGATCGTAGAGGACATTTCGTTAATCATGTGATCAGGCTGATGACGACGGAGTTCCGGATCTTTCACAACCTATCAAGTCCGTACTACCCACGGGCTAACGGCCAGGCGGAGTCTACAAATAAGGTGCTAGTATCAGTTATCCACAAGTCATGTGGTGTGGAAGAAGCTGACTGGGAAGAAAGGTTACCAGCCATCTTGTGGGCATACTGTACGACGTATAAGGTGACGACGGGCCACACGCCCTTCCAATTAATGTACGGTCAGGAGGTAGTGATGCCGATGGAGTACATGGTACCCAGCCTAAGGATAGCCGTGGAGAATCGGTTGGGCGACACTGAAAGTTTAAAGGCAAGATTATACCAACTGAATAAGCTGGACGAGCGAAGGGTAATGGCACAATGGGCGACGGAGAATATGCAGCGGCGAAGGAAGTATTGGCACGATAAACATCTCCGGCGAATGAATTTCCGGCCGGGACAATTAGTTTTGAAATATAATGGCCATAACGAGATTAAGCCAGGGAAGTTCAAAGTCCGTTGGTTAGGACCGTTTCGAGTTCGAGAAGTTTATGACAATGGCTCTATAAAACTTGAGAATTTAGATGGGTCACACATACCAGAAGCAATCAACGGTTCTAAGTTGAAGCAGTATCGGGAAAGAAAGGAAAACACCATTGCCATTAATATGTTGGGCTATGCTATTCAAGAGGATTGGGCTGTGCAAGCAGAGGATTCGCCAGAATATGACTGGGGTCCGGGAGGCCCTAGCTATGCAGCCGAAGGAGTCTAGATGGAGTCAGGTGTGGATCAAATCATCGAAGAGAGACTAGTGCGAAAGAAGGTAGAGGGTATTGCTATAGCCCGAGTACACAAACACCTGACCAATGCAGTATTCGGAACACCAGCACTATGGCGGAGAATGGGTGGACACTGGTGTTACATTGCTCTGTATGAAGGCCTCCGACGAGGATACCTGGCGAAAGAATTAGACACCGAGGCACAAAAAGGAAAAGAGGAACAACTCGCCCATGAAAGAAGTCTGGGTCAACTTGAGATTGCTGATGATGAAGCAAATGATTGGAATGATGAGCAGTGGGAAGCCTATTTTGAACGAACAGCTCCATGTTTAAAGACTATTATGATGACAGAAGATTTGTTCATTTCAAGCGTAGACGGGTATACTGAAGATCTAATTAAGCACTCGAGACGAGAACGGAGGAAGGTGTCGAGGTTGGTGACACGAGATGGGCTCTAGAAGATAATACCTAATGCAGCCGAGCCACCAACTGTCAAAGGCGAAGAGGTTACGTGGTATCAACGTTACGGTGGGCGATATATCGACAGCAGTTTCAAAGGTATTGGTCCTGCTCCATTGCTTGATAAATGGTTTGATATAAAATATATAGGATCATGTTGTGAGGAAGAATGCTATAAGCGGCCCGCGCATACGTGTAAATGGTACTCTGCATCTGAGATAAAGGTGAGAACAGATAGAGGAATACGGGGAATAAAAAGAACTTTTGAAAAAGAAGAGAGAGGAGAGGAGAGAAAATAAACAAAAATTGAAAAAATTAAAGATAGAAGAGCAAAAAATTAAAAGCTATAGACAAATGGAAGATAGAAAAATGAATGAAGAAAAACAAGGTAAATGGAGGAGAGAGGAGAGAGAAAACAAAAATAAAAGAATTAGGGGTAAGGAATTGAAAGGAATTGAAGAGAGAAATAATATTAAGAGGAAAAAATAAAAGTATTAAAACGATGGACATATTATATGGATTTATAAAAAATAAAAGAGGCAGACTTATGGGAAAAGCAAAGCCGACTAAAGAAAGGAGGATTAAAATCAAAATTAAAGTGAGAGCCTTGGCCATCATACGCCGATGGGAAAAAGATGCTGAAGGAAGTAAAAATCGGCAAAGTATTAAAAGAGCTAAAGTGCAAAATAGCCGAATCTTAGACAAGGAAGATGAAGTGCGACCTTGAGAACACTCGGCAGGAAGATAGTGACGTACAGGAGGATGAAGGTACGGCATCAGAGATTTCACACTCAGCATAAATCGTCAGATAAGGAATTCGTACGGCATCCCAAGTACCTCAAGGCCGTACGAGGATCTAATAAAGCTTCTCAAGTCGTACAGCAAGGGCTGATTCCTTCATTCGCTGGGCACAACTTGTTTCCCCTAGTCGTACGGCGTACTTGGTCTGTGGAGATCGTACGGCATTTACAAGCTCTTCATCCTTCATTCTTTCAGTCACTGGAGATCGTTCGGCCATCACAAGCTTTTCAGTCTTCAATCTTTTGGTCACTGGAGGTCATACAGCCATTACAAAATGGAATTTGTGCCAGGTTCTACATCATACGGCACCTACAGGAAAGAATTATTGGATGTGTACGGTATTTGCAAAGTTCCCAAAGCATAGAAACTTTGCAAACTTGTCGAGTTGAAGAGTGCACTGCGATTATAGACATACGGCATCCTGTTGATTTCTTGCAAATCGTACGGCGTCATCTTCAACATCTGCAGGTCGTACGGCATTCAGAGGGTATCTTCATCGGGAAAGGTTCGACATCCTCTCAGTTGGCGCGGGTTCTTGAGATCTTAGTCGTACGGCGAAGATTGGCACAGCTTCCCAAGTGTTCTAAAGTCGTACAGCTTTTTTGCCATCTTCGAGTGGCCCAATATTCGGTGTCTTCTCAAGACGTACGGTATCCTGGCAAGTTTTACATCGTACGGCAATCACAAGTTGGAATTATTCACAGAACACAGTATTCACTGAGCCTAGCGAATTCACAAGCTCTTCATTCTTGCGCTGAACAGTGCTCAGAGATTCCACAAGTACGGCATCCTCATACTCTTGAAATTGTACGGCTTTGTCAATTGCTAGGTTTTCACATCGTACAGCTTTGTCACTTTCAAGTTCTTGGCATCGTACGGCTCTCTCACTTAGAAGATTTTCAAGTCGTACGACTTCCTCATTCACCAGAATTTCACAGCGTACGGCTTCATCATTCTTAGGTTTGCCACATCGTACGACCCTCTTTTTGTCAAAAATTTCATACTGTACGGCTTCTTCAAAAGCTTCAGATCGTACGGCATTCAGGGTTGGAGCTCGGCAGTTTGGGCAACCGGCAGTTATCAGAGTTCGGCAGTTTTGGTAACCGCCTGGAAGGAAATAAAAGCAACTGGAATCACCGCAGAATTGACACAATGGACAAAGGCAAGAAGATTGTGCAACAGAAGCCGAAAGTAACCTCGGCAGGCAAGAAAAAAAGAATGGATGCCGACACAGAGACAATGTCTTGGGAAAACTTAACTGGCAACGAGTGCAAGCAGTGGTGGCGAAGCACAGCCGATGACCACGCTTTGAAGATTGCACTACAGCATGCTCGGGTGGATAAAGCCATTCTGGTACCATTTCTTAATTCACGCGAGTTCGAGCCCTAGTTGAAGGCCATGGTAGATAATTATTTCCGACACAGTCACAAATCGATGATCGACTATAGAGGCTGTACAGTCACAGTTTCCTTTTGGCCGCAGGACTTTGAGCGAGTTTTTGGTGTTTCAGCCACGGGGATAGGAGTGCATAAGCCGAAGAAGATGACACAACAGCATAAAGAAATCTTGATCAAGCAAGTGTGTCGCCAAGATTTAACAGCGGAAGAAAAGGATAATATATGGAACGCAGGCAATCGGGGCCTCCGCAAACATTACTTGGCGACTGTCGAATTGAAGTCTCTTAGATTTAATGAAATGCCGACTCACTGGTGCCAGTCGTGCGTTTGACATCGCCATCTGGATGGTAGATTACATGGTAGGGTTGAGTGTTGGCCGAGTATATAATTGGGCAAGGTTACTCATTGAAAGGATCTGGGAATTCTTAGCCCAACGGCACAAGGCTTTTTATATGACACAGCATGCCATTGCTCTTTTCCTTGATGTTGTGCATACTCAGGTGCCGGAAAGCAGATGGGGTCGAATGCAATTGCTCACACACCTAGACCCAGGATTGCCGACGGTGTTCTACTAGACCGAGTTGGAACTTAAACAGGTTGGCAAAGGCACTACTGGAGGGAAGAAAAGGAAGCGGAAAGAGGCATCGGTGGCAGAGGAAACATTGGCCGAAGAGACATCGGAGCAAGCTGATGCATCAGAGGGGGAACCTATTGATCTGTCTTCTTCAGTATCGGCGTCTAGTTCGCCAGGGGATGAGGAGGTGTCCATAGCTATTGACGGGTAGACAGCAGCAGCGGTGGAGGTACCATTACTGCAACCAGCCGGATTCACTCTTCCAGCACCACCAACGACAGAGAAGGAACAGACAGTAACTTTCACTCTTCCCGTTTCGCCAGTGGGAGTTGGGCGAACACTTAGAGTCGCGGCCTCATCACCGAGCGCCTCACCAGGATGGGCGCCACTCGCCACAATGCCATCACGTTGGGCGGCCACTGCATCAGCAGCTACTACTATGTTGGCAGCATCTACAGCATCGGTTGAGATTTTAGCTAAGGCCCCTACACCTGAGCAACTACCAACGAATAGGGATCCACCAGGTTCGACCCCCGGAGTTGCAACACCTGGGGAACCCCCGGCGACAGGAACATGGGGGACAGTCACAAACAGGACCGCTACTTCCCCTATTACACCACCAGGAGCACCAAGGGTAGCCCAAATTGATAGTTGGCTAGGATCAGTAGGCCTCACACTCGAGGTGGCCAAGCAGCCAGAGCAGCTGATAGAGAGTCCTTCAAAGGGCTTAATGGGTGAAGCGGGCCCTGTTCTCCACACCTAGTAGAGCGAGACAGCCCGACTGGTGGAGGGAACACTTGCCCAACCTGAGGTACCGCCAGAGATGACGCCAGGGATAGCAGTACCTGAGCCTGAGCAAACAGCTAGGGATGTACTTCCGAAGGCCACAGCCCTTGGCGAGGAGGAGGGTGACTCCACTAATGGACTTGTGGTAGAGATGTCTCAACCAGACCCATCGGATCGAGTTGGTACAGTGCAGCGATATGTGGAGGAGTTGGAGCATATGGGCAGATTAATGATTCGAGTAGGCCAGGTTTCTCGAGAGTTTAAGATTGGCCGATCTCCACTTGTGGGACAGGAGGTCCAACGTATCCGAGGGTTTGTGCAGATGGGGTGCGAAGCCGAGTTTACTCGGGTATTCGGTGCAGGATGGCCAGCAGGGGAGACCACTGCGATGATGAAGGCATGGCGAGGTAGACCACCACGGCTAGCAGGTCGAGATGTTGGGGTTCTTGAGAGTCTTTACCATATTGAGCTTGCATTTTGAGATGTCTTCTACCTCATGAAACGTCAGGTGCTATCCACTGAGGTTGCAGTATCCCACAGGGTGGAAGCATATAGACTCATACAGAAGATGAAGGAGGAGTCAGCTGCCCGAATGGCTACTATACAAAAAGATTTGACAGAGCAGACCCGGCTAGCTCAGGATAGGGGAGCCCAGTTGGAGGCCTTGGAGACTCGGGTGCGCACCTTGGAAGAGGAGGCGCGACAGAAAGAGGAAGCATGGGGGTACAGAGTGAAAAACTTAGAAGATCGACTGGAAGGTAAGAGCACAAAGACAGCCCAAACTAAAGACTAGTTGATGAACGCGGCTCGTATGGTGAAGGCCGCCAGGGAAAGGGAGATACTTGCTGACCGCCAGCTCCGCGCACGCACAGATGAAGTGAGGCGACTTCGGGCAAAGCATTCCTCCAGTACGCTAGCATCATCTCTACATCCAGGGACGTCTTCACTTCCCCCTCGTTAATTCTGTCATGACATTCATTCCCTGGTGTTGTTTTGTCATCTGGAAGACAACTTCTTTGTAGGGGGGGATGATGTTAGTAGTATTTCTTTACTTTGTTGTCGGTCGTAGTCAGCCTTGGTCGTAGTTGGCCAATTGCTAATAAAGCTATGGTTAATAAGAATAATACATGTCATCTACTTGCGGATAATCATGTCCAGATTAATGTTAATATTAATGTTGTTATGAAACGTCGTGTCGGTTGGTTATCTAACCACCACGGAACGTTATATGTAGTCTGTTGGGATAGTCGAAGGGGAGTTATGTGCCGATGGTTATATTGTTAAGCACTGTTGATACTCGAGATTGTACATGATATTTCTGATAATGAATAAAAGCTCTGGTGTTCAAGCATGTTATCTTTCTAGTTTACTGTTTTGTTCTATATCCTGCACATGACTAGTTTGCCAATAGCACGTAGTACTTGAATTACATTTCGTAGGCAAACAAACTCTAATTACAAAAAGTGTCTCCAAAATAGAGATCCACAATTAGTGGAGATTTGGAATAGACATCCATAATTAGTGGGGTCTGACATGCATGATCAGTGGGACAATGAGTTAACTTGGAAAGGGGCATCAAGTTAACTCTTGTTTGTCATTAATGCTATTTTGGAGGGTAGGACGTCCTAACTAGGTGTTTGACACCTCATCACCTCTAGTCAGCAATTCCTCTAGCCAATTGTTGACATCTTCTGCCTCTCGCAATCTGCTTTTGATATTCAATCTTCTTTGCAGCTACCATCCAGCCTTTTTGACATGGAATATGGAAGCTAGTGTGGTAGTAATCGGTGGCGGCTCTATGTTTGGAATGACAACCTTCTGCATTTGGCTATCCATTGAACGGTGATGTCATTTACGCCTTCTTGGGCGTCCAAACTTGACTATGGCCTTCACTTGATGCATGTTCGTGTTGAGTGTTTTCAGAAAGTCATGAAGTAGGACCATTTTGGTCCTGATTTCAACTTGAGAGTATTGTATCCTGAAAAACTTGACTAGTGACTGTAAACACGGATATGTTCAAACAACTTCTGAAAACCCCTAAAAATAGCCACCCGCCGAGAAGTATTTTTCCGGAAAAAATCTGACACATGGGTATTGTTCGTGCTTCAATGTTGAACAAACCCAGTTCATTTGATTTTCAAATTCATGACCTTTTTTCGAAAATCCCTAAAAATAGGGGTAGCAAGGTTACTGTTTCTAAAAAATTCAACAAGTGGGTTTTGTTAAAAAAGCTATGTTGATCATACCCAGTTGGTCAGATCTATGATTATTCGTTGTTTTCTTGGACATGCAAGAAGATTTAAGACAAGAATAGAGGAAAAAGACAAGAAGATTGGAAGTTATCAACTGCCTTTCTGGATCTTCAAGAAAATCATGCCTCTAGATGCAACCTCTGATAAATTGTCCCTCTGTGCAACTGATCTTCAAAAATATGAAGAACAATAAAAACCCCTCTGTCAGATCTTCAAAAAGAAGTTGGAGAGAAAAAATGCTTGTTCTTGAGCTTCAACCTGAATAATGAAGTCCAATCTTGATACATAGTAATTGATGTTGAAGTTGTTGTACCCCAAATTAAAACTTTTGCTACACTTAGGCATTTTGAAGAAATGAGTAAAAGTCTTGTCAAAACTGTCAAAAAGGTCAAAATTGGGGTTTGCATGTCTTACATGAGGGTCAAAAACTTGAAATTTTCAAAATATGATGATATGGGTCTACTCAGAGCGACCTAATCTACAAAACCCAAATCTTAGTTTTTCGGCCCTACTCATTAGGAAATTTGCTATTTTTAGAAACTTTCTATAAGTAGAAACTTTTTCTAGGTTTCTTTCGAAACGAATGCTGGCAAAATTTTCTAAAAGTAGAAAATTTCTAAAAATAGAAAGTTTGGTTGTTAGGGTTCAAACTGATTTTGATTGGTCAAAAATACTTCCTCATCAGGCTGGTGCAATCAAAATCACAAAACAATCAGTTTTGCCCTAGTGGGTCTATTCTATTTTTTTAATTTCAGAACGCATTTCAGGAGCTTCGAAGCCACTAATGGAGATCAGTCAGCTGCCAGGTGTCAGACTCAAACATTCAAACACTAGACGTGCACGCAGATCAAAGAATGGAGAAAGGAAGCTGTGAAAGTTGAAAAATGCAAAATTTTGTCTAACACTGGGGACTCCAGGAGCCCCAGCTCGGTCTAAGCGCCCAAACTCACATGCCTTAGAAAATTTTTGATCTCCGGCGAGCAAGGCAAAGGCAAGCATGTCAAACGAAGGAGGAAGTCGAAATTTGCAATATAAAAACTTTGTCAGCCATGGGCGCCCCAAAAGGAGATAAGCGCCCAACTTTTCAAGATGTCAAATGATGAAATTATGGTTTGTGCTCCCAAGCAATGTTGTTCAAAATCTCCTTAGCCCCGCAGTGAGTCCAGCAACGTAGTCATCAGATCACCCGGTCAGCCTAAATCACGGATTGATCGAAGGAGTTTTGACAAAGTGGCAGAATGCAAACCATGAAAATAACAGAGAATATTCTAAGTCTGGGAACTCTAGGCGCCTCGGGTGGCCAGGGGTGCCCAGCCTTTTGGAGGACCTAATCCAGCAATTAGGGTTTGCAAATGTGCTCAATCTCTTCAGGATGTTGTCAACTTCGCAGTGGATGTCTTTGTCAGATCATCAGACTTGTCAGTCACCAGCAAATTCAAATCAAGCTGAAGGTATAAAATGAAGGTTCAAGTTTAAAGATGAAAATCAAGCAAAAAATGGCTAAGTCTGGACAAGTTGGGCGCCCCAAAAGGAGATAGGCGCCCAAGCTTTTGGAGGCCTAAATGAATGAGTTTGCAGACGACACCTCCAGCATGACTTCCTCAAACTTGAAGCAGCTTTCCAACGAAACCATCAGCACGATCGTCGGAGTTGGTAGTCATCAGATATCGAAGGCGAAACAAAGGGAAAAACATGAGCAAAATGATAGAAGTCAAAAGAAAGGTGAAAAAAAAAGAAAATAAACTAACTCTGGAGCTCTGGAGGAGTTGGGCGCCCTAGTTAGCCAGGGGCGCCCAAGCTTTTGACCCCCAAAATTCAACTTTCAGGAGATGCAGCTCCCAGGAGACCCCCTTCAAAATTAGTTAGGCTATCCAATGAATCTGATAATCAGCCGATTGGATCAATCTAGCTCCCAAAATCGAGAATTCATCAGAAGATCAAAGGGAAACAAGCAAAACTTGGAGAACTTAAAATGGCTAACACTAGGAAAGTTGGACGCCCCAGAAGGAGATGGGCGCCCATGATTTTGAAGGTCAAAATGAAGTCTTTAGCCAGAGTTGCCTCCAGAACAATCTCGCCAGATTCGATCAAGCTCCGTGATGAATCATTCAGTTTGTCTGTAGGATCAATCTGGAAGCCGGAAATCGAATTCAAACTGGGGTTCAAAATCATAAAATAGTAGAAATTATCAGAAAAATGACTAGTCTAAGGAAGATAGGCGCCTCCAACCAAGAAGGGTGCCCAAGAAGCCATGCATTAGCCAAATTTTCAAATTTTCAAAATTTCATGAAGAAGAGAAAATGTCCATGTTCAATGCACAAGCTCAAGCTAGGGTTTCAAGGGTTTAAAGAAAAAGAAAGCAGATTTTCTCAAGCCTAAAACTTATTTAAGATGACTTTGCCATTCATTTCTTCATAATTTTTGCAAGTGGCGTCCAAGGGAGAGAAGAGCAAACATAAAGAATTTTTCTTTTCAAGATTCAAGAGCCATAGCTTGCTGATTTTTTCAAATTTCTTCATAATTTTCAGACCGGCACACAAAGAAGCCTGATTTTTCATGCTTTCTCGTCCAAAACATCAATTCTTTGAAGAAGAGGTCAAGATTTTCAATTTTCAGCGATCTGGGTCATCTCAGCTCATGATTCTAAACAATTTTGAAGAAATTTTTCAAGTTGCAGCAGCTGCTTTTTTTATGCATGTCCAAGGAATCATCAAAATTTTCAAGATTTGATCATCTGGGTCCTTCTAAAACATACTTTTGAACCAAACCCAGATCACAACTTTTTCAGGAAAAATTTTAGATTCTAGGGTTTGCTGCTTTTTCAATCAGCCTTCAATATTTTCAACATCTGATCAACTGGGTTCGTCTCAAATGTGCTTCTAAACAAAACCCAGGTGCCAACTTTTTTCAAGAAAATCTGAAGAAATTAGGGTTTGCTGCTTTTTCAGTCTACACTGAAAATTTTCAAAAACGAGCGATATGGGTCTTCTTCTAATGAAATTCTAAACAAAACCAATATCTCAGAAAAAATTTGAAAAAATTTGTCCCTTTGAAGCAGAAAAACTAGTAAGCTAAATTTAGAAAGTTGTGCAAAACTTGTCTGAACATAGGCGAGTTTACAATCATTCTTCAAGGTTTTCAATATGGAGTACACTCCCCTCGAGTTCAAGACCAAGTCAGCACTATATCATGACTTCATCAAAACAGCTGAGACTAACTTGCACCATATCAAACTAGTATTCAACTTGCAAGCATTGGAAAATGCAGGCAACATTGCAGTCAGATACCTTGGTCACTCAAACTACTTGCAGCAACATCCATTCCTATTTCACTGCAGAGTTTGGAGTTTGTAATTGCTTGCATTATAATCAGGTGACTCGGGAGATTCAGTCGGTAGATGGTAGAGTGATTTGCAACCTGAAACCAGACATGATTGAAAAATGCTTCTCAATACCACCTTGGCCTGAAAGTGTAACTATCTCCAAGAAGAATGTGAAAGGGTATGGGACATGCATAAGGAGAAATACAACAAGAAAGTTGCATAGAAGTGGATGAAAGAAAAACATAAGACTCTACCAAAGAACATCAAGCGAGGGGAATTCAAAGATGAAATTGCTACAATGATCCCCCTGCTCAATCAGATCATCGGTCAAGAAGATGCTACAAAATTCCAGCCCTGGATGTTCTATGTTAGACCTCATATCATGAAGAAAACATAATTATATGATTGGTCAACCTTAATTAGTGATAGCCTCCATCAACAAATAACTGAATACTTCCAAATTCATGAGTTCCACATGGTCTCCTACCTTGTCTTCCTAGTGGCCTTCCAAGGCAAATTCAGAGGGTTGAACACTGTGGGATCTCTGAATGTACAGCGTGTCTACAATTACTACCCTCAGCTGGAGTTCATAGAGTCATCACACCATTACAAGAGGGTAAATGAGGCTTTCCTGACGTATACAATGCGAGACCTAGATAATGAGTTGCATGTTCGTATTTCATCAACTACCAGGGCAGCAATGGCAGAGTGGGCAGATTGGTTTATACAGTTTCCTACCTTCACCAACATTAGAGTCTACGGTTTCTCCAACGCTCCACTCATGTTGCCGAGGTACCCATCAGATGAAGTTTTCATGGAATTCCCAAGGCAAGCATATGATGTCCACACGGTTCTGCGGAATAGAAAGAAGCCCACCTTCAGTTTTCCATTTGGATTGGAAATTTACACATGCAAATCAGCAGCAGATGCCAAGTCCATGGGTGATGAGTTGGCTAAACTTGGTCTCAAGCCATACAGCGAAAGACGATCAAATGACCCTCACAGCGTCTTCGCATCCAGACTTGAGAAGAACTATGCTCATGTGCCAGCACTTGAAGATTTTTGGGCCAACTGCAGAGATGAGTTCAAGGTACAGAGGCGTAGTTATAGCATGCTCACTGTCCATCAAATGAAAGATTGCTTGTCAGAGGATATCGAGGGACTTTCCGATGATGATGGAGATGCACTTCTCCCAATGTACACTCGAAAACAAATTGAGCAACAACCTCTTCCGCAGGTCAATTGGGCCAACAAAGAAAACATCTCGATGGAAGAAAGGACACGCCAAGTCATTGAGTACAGCAAGACTTTCTTGGTCCTTAAGAGGAAGAAATCCATTCCAGCAGCAGAGCCGCCAAGAATACAGTCATCACTTCCCTCTTCTTCCAAAGCACAGCCAAAGATGAAGGGTATAAGTCAGCCTGAAGAGGGTGTAAAGGGTGGCAGATCAACAAAGAACGTAAGGAGAAGGTTGGACTTCTCAAATATAGTCATCCAGGAGTAGCCAACAATTGAAGCAGAAGCTCCTCCAGAAGAGTCTATACCTCGAAAGGAAATAGAAGATGTGCCTTTAACAAATGATTTTTCACCATAGCCAAGGTTTTCACCAATTCACATTGATCTAGAGAACGAAGAAAATGGAGTTGCAGCTGAGCCTCATATCAGCTGAATTTTGATGATCTTGACAATGTTTATCAGGAAGCGCCTAAAAAGAAAGCAAAGAAATAGGTTCGCTTTGAGAGAAATCCTGATGGTGAGATGATCATGGAGACTACTACACCTCCTGAAGATAGAAACAGAGATGAAGTGGATGTGGATGATTTCATAATGGTTAAAGCCAATCTTGGCAAGAACACCAGGCATGCAGATGTTAGTTTGTTCAAAGTTACATCCAAAACTCTTCAAGAAAGAGTGTTGAAAGATGAAGAAAATAAGGCAGCTCTCAAGGCTGAAATCCGGCAACTCAGGCTATACATTTTTAATCTTGTTCATGGCACTTCACAGGCTACTCAGTTGCTGCCCCAACTTCTAGAGACACCAGTTGATCATCAACAGTTGAGGCAGTTGGTAATATGTGGGAAGCAAACACAAGAATGGATTGAAGGATTCATCATTGAAGGAAAAGAAATCTTGGCACAGATGTTTCAGCTAAGGAATAATGCACATGACTTGCGCCAAGGGATTCAAGGATTTGAACAATCAATGGCAAAGGTGAAACCTAGGCACGAAATCATCATTGTAGATTTGGATACAGCTTATGGCTCAATGGCTTCAAGAGAACACAAAGACAAATCCTTGCATGGAAAGAACGTCACATCTTCAAGGTGAGAACCTATGAGAGGATATCTAAGGAGTTTATTGCATACAGACAAAGGGTAATTGAGACTCTTTTGTTCATAAGTGAGTTTGTTGCAGAGATTCCTTCTCGGTACAGTCATGAGGATGGTTCCTACGTTGGACTTGACGAAGTGCAAGACCAGTTTCAGAGTGCTGTCCGTGGTAGTGATGGCAGCAATTCAGTTGGTGGAAGGATGAGTCAAATTTCCATGATGTCAACAAGGTTCGAGAAAGCGGCCAATGAGGTTGAAGATTGTTTGAGATCGATTGTAGATGGTGAAGAAATCTTAGAAAAGCGAAACTTTGCTATAGATAGTATTGATGCACCTGACAGAGACACAGTTTCCAACTTTTCGGCAGATGTGATAAAGATTTGAAGTAGCAATCATCAAGAAGCTTTCTTTCCGTTTTCTTTCTATTCTCGTCTCAATTCTTATCTACTCTTTGAAAAAGAGAAAGAAAACAAAGTTGTAATAGTTGGCATTTCATGTTTTCATGCTTTCTTAGGTGGTTAGATGTTTATCTTCTTTACTCTTTAGTTTTAGAAATAAAGCGCTTGCATGTTGGCAAGCTAAGTTGTAAAAGCAAGGGGATTGTAGGGTTCCCTACCTCTTAATTGTCTATAAATAAGAGCGTTTCATTTTTTTCTTGAACCGTACTTGTGATAACAAATTGCTGAGCCTATTTTGCCTGCAACAAGTTGTTGTTTAGTTGTTGTTCACTTTGTGTAAGAGCAACTTTGCAAACCTCTTTAGCTACAAGTCCTTGTTTAGTGCATGTATCTTGTGTAATCTTTGTTCTTGAGATTTGAGAAATGAAGTCTTGTGCCTATTTTGTCCTGATATGATGTCTTGAATTTCCGTTTATTGTGTTATGCTTATATGATCTCCATTTCAGCTTGCATTGAAAGTAAGTAGATGTATATTAGAAGAAGAGTTTATCTAAGTATTTTGTCAGAGAATCAAACTTTATCCATTTCTAATTCTCTTGCTCTGTGTTTACTTGAGAAATTAGAAACGTCATTAGAGTAGGCTAGTCGTAGTTGAAATTCCTTAAACAAAAAATTTCAGCTACATCGCTTGAGTTTTATAACCTTGTGCTCTTAGCTGAACAAAAAGATAGGCAACTTAGTTTTAGTTTACTTTCTTGAACAACATCAACAAAGAGGGAGCTTCCCCCCTCAATCGTAGAGCAATTTATCTGTGCATAGCTATCTGTTTCTAATTCGCATTCCAAAGGTGCAGATTGAAACGCCAATAGAAGCAATCAAGTTTGTATGCCAACTCATGATTGAGGAGTTTTTTTGTCTGATCTAGAGTTCACAACACTGATTTCCACCCATTTAGGGACGTTTTAGACATAGAAAGGCTTCAAAGTATCTTAACTTCAGTCAACTGAGCCTTTCTTTAACTTTAGGTGTCCCTTTGAAGAGTTGAACACTTTTTATTATTTTTCTGTGGTGAAATGCCTCCGTTTAATCCCTATTTCTGGTTGCTCGGATAATCTTGAGGTGTTGCTAATAGATCCATTTCTGAGGTGGAACAACTCTGATGAAGTGTGCTTGGGAGCTGCAAAGCTCAAAACCTAAGTCTGATGCCTCTGATTCTTGGGCACCTTTTCCGAAGAAGGTGCATTTTTCACCAAACTTAGTCAATTTTCTTGAGTGTTCTTCAATTCCTCTAGTTTGACCCTCCTAGCTTTGATTTGAGATCACCGACGACTAATGATTCTGATGATCTCGTTGAATCATGGGATAGATAACCAGCTTAATCCCGGAAAGGATGACTAGTTTCACGAAACTTCAAAGTTGATTTAGGTACTTCAAAAGCATGGGCACCCCTAGCTTGCAGGGGCGCCTTTGACCTTTTGACTTGTCATTTTCATGTTACAAACTTTCACGAATGGTCCCAGTTTGATCTTTGTCCTTAGATTTTTTATTTTTCCATTGTCTTTGTTGATGGTGTCATTGTTGAGATTGATCAAAACGGAGGAGGTCATCCTGGAGGTCACTGAGCTTACAGACTTTCTCTGATTGAACAAAAAGCTAGGTGCTTATTTCTAGGAAGATGCATTTTTCTTAACACTTGTTCAATTTCTCTGTGTTCTTCATTCAGCCTTCACCTTTGGTGTTTTCTGGTTGATCTCTGCCTATGAATGCTTGACAGGTCCTATGAACGTGCAGTTGGATTGATCACAAAGCTGAAAGGATGTTGAGTAGATGCCTTGAAGAAAGCAGTTGTTGAAAACTTCAACAAGTGGCTCCAAATGAAAGGCGCCCCTGGCCAGCAAGGGCTCTTTTGCTTTGATGTTCATTGATTTACCCTCCTTTTCACATGCTCAGATGATCAACAGTTGTCATCGTTTGATGTGTCTCGTAGACTGGCAAACAGGTTCGTTGCAAAGCTGAGCTGATGCCGAGGAGATCACCTAAAGATAAGTTTGCTCAAAAACTAACATTTGGATAGTCTTATGCTTGGGCGCCCCTGGTCAGCAAGGGCTCTTTTTTCATGTTTTGACTGCCATTTTTTATGACTTTTTCTTTCAGCACCTTCTGCCTCTGCCTTCATTTGATGACGTTTGATGGATCTGTTGGATTTGTTTGACAATCCATCGTAAAGCTAGCAGAGTTATGAAGGAGATGGTTGTCTAGGCAAGACTTGATGATTGCCTTTGACCTCTTGAACTCATGGGTGCCCTTGGTCAGCAGGGGCTCTTTTGACCACAACTTCATTATTTCCTTTAAGATCTTCACCTCTTCACACTTCGCGTTTATCCTTGTAGGTCGACTAACTTGATCACCGTTGTCGACTACACAAACTCGTCCACCATAGCAATTGCTTTCACCATGCTACATGTATGGGTGCTTGAAAAATTCACCAAGGCATTGACTACGTAGCAACTTTCTGGTAGCAAGGCGTGCATCTTCTAGACTTAGAAAATTTTCAGCATTTTCTACCTTTGAAAATCCCATCTGTCAAGAAGCATCTTTTTCAAACATTTTTGGCCATGGATTCTTCCTTGAAGCTTTTGACGCTTGGATTTCGACATCTAGTACTGGGCATTCTGCCATTAATGATAGCAAAGGTCCTAGCTTTTCTCCAGAAAAATGAAAATAGACCCACCAAAGTAAAACAAACTTTTTAGTGACATTGACTTGACCAATGTGATCGTCAAGTCGATTAATCCTATCAAAATAATTTTCAATCATTTCTGGGAAGGTCCTATTTTTACGGGTTTTCCTAAAAATAGGGGTTTTGAAACCCTAATTTTAAAATTTTCAGAAATTTGCAAGCATCTTCCTTGACACAAACCCACAAAATGCCTATCTTTTGTTTGACCTAAAACATACTTTTGACAACAATTTTACATGAATTAGATCATTTTAAGAAAAATGTCTTATTGAAGCAAAAATTATTTTGGGTACAACTTTATAATATATCTCAAGTGGGCACTAGTATCAATGACTTTTATAATTTGACTTTATTTCATTAAATATGTTTTTATAATAAAGTCAATAAAGTCATTTAATGTATTCACTTTATAATTAATTAATTATTATTAAAGTATCACTTTAATAATAATTAAATACCATAACTCCATCAATAATCATCATTAACCAATTCCGTCAACACCAAAAGGTAGCACACTGATTCCTTTACTCACCAGGGTGCCTTACTATAAATAGTAAGACTAGACCCCAACAACTGAGTGACTAAAAATAGTAAGCATACATAAACAGAGTCCAAAACACCTCCAAAAGGCAACCCTTGAATATCACCAAGTCCCTGAGAAGAAAACACCACAAATTGCCATCGGAAGAGCCTGATAACTCCCACACAAGGCCCTCTAATCATCAATATTAACCTACAGGGAACTGATGATAGGCTAATCCATCAAGATTCTGAAGCTAGCTAAAAAGGGGACATTACAATCCGCCCTCCCTGAAATTGCTTGTCCCCAAGCAATCTCAACTCTGGATGCTGCAAGATATCCTTTCTCCCATGTAGCATCCTCTACCGGCAAATCCCTCCACTTAACCAAATATTCCTTGATGGCTTTGTTCCATAAACGGCACTCCTTGGAATCAATGATAACCTCGGGAACTAATATCAACTTCCCCTCCTCATCAAGGGGTGGCAATATTGTAGAAGGGATAACATTATGTCCCAACGCCTTCTTGAGGCAGGACACGTGAAATACATTATGCACTCTGCTATTTGCTAGTAGCTCTAGCTCATAAGCCACCTCACCAATGTGCCTGGAAATCCTGAAAGGACCATAGTAACATTGCTTGAGCTTCTCAACTCCACTCTTCCTAAGAGTGGATTACCTATACAACAACAACATGAGGTAAACCATATCACCAACCTCAAAAGAATGCTCCACCCTATGCTGATCTGCATACTAGTTATGTTGATTTTGTGCCCTTTGAATATTATCTCTCAAGGACTGCATAATATCTTGACTATCCTGCAAGAGATCGCTGGCACTCGGCACTCTACTGTCCTCAAAGAGCTGATCCAAAAAATTAGGAGCATCATAACCATATAGAGCCATAAATGGTGACATGCGAATAGACATGTGATAAGTGGTATTGTAACAATACTCACATAAGTGAAGCCACTTCACCCATGCCTTATGTTGGCCTGCTATATAATTCCTAAGGTATCCCTCCACCCACTTATTAACAATTTCTATCTGCCCATCTATTTGTGGGTGATAGCTAGTACTCGAAGTAAGCTTGGCGTCAAAAATTCTAAACAACTCTTGCCAAAAATGGCTCATGAATTTACTATCCCGATCACTGACAATACTCTAAGCCAATCCGTGAAGCCTGAATACCTCATGAAAGAAAAAATCAGCAACTTATGTTGCAGTATAAGTGGCTGATATGGGAAAGAAATGAGCAAATTTAGTGAGCCAATCAACCACCACATAGATACAGTCCCTACTTTGGGCTCTGGGCAAGCCCGTGATGAAATCCATTGAAATGAAATGAAATGAAATGAAATATTTTAATAACGTCCACGAGGCCACAGCAGCCTATGGGACCCAGGAACAGCACAAGACCACCACCGAAAAGAGAAGACCCTAAACAGCCTGAGATCTTCGCTCGAGATTAGCTCTACGACAGTGAATTTTGATGATGTAATTTGCAGATTTGACCAACCTTTCCTCCTCAAACAAGGTATTTAAGTTGTCCACTTGTAAGATGTCCCCATAAGTGACCCGAATATCTTTGTATGCTGAGCACTCCATAACAAAGTGCCACTCTGTCTCCACTAATCCCATGTCGCAAAAACGACATATTCTTTCTTCCCACTCTTCTTTAGGAACCATCCATCTGCCCGTCTCACATCTAAGACGATGTGAGCTAGTTCGGAGTTGAGCTATCAACATCTTTGCTCTCCATTTAATATTTGCTCCTATATATGCCTTTTCATCATGGTCCCCCTTAGGATTGAATTCTTTGATATAATAGTCTTTTTTTCGCCCTGATTGTTTTGTCCATAAAGCTTTTTTGAATTTTTGTTTCACATATTTTTTTATTTCTTCATTTGAACTTGGACAATCTTGCATATTCACACCCCACTTTTCCATCCATTTTTTGTTTTGTTTCATCCATGTATTCCTTCTTCTATCCAACTTTTCTTTTACGATTAGCTTAGGCCACCGATGGTCGTCCATGTTTTGAACCTTTTGAAGGTAACATAGTAACCGAATCATCGCGAAAGCCTCCAAGGGAAAGGTGCCTGACTCCGCTAGTAAAATCTCATAAGGTATCGTGGTTTTGAGTTTAAGGCTGCTAACAATTAGATGCTTTTGAATTCTTTCCACTTGCCTCCATTTCTGATCTGACATGCTGCTGCCCCAAATTTCGCACCCATATAGAACCACCGGGGTCACAAGTAAGCCAAACAACGTTCTCTTGGTTTTCCAATCCCATAGCTCAGCATTTCTACATCTGTTTTGTAGAGAGTAGAGCGCTTTCCAGCCTCCTTGGATCCTTTTTGCTCTACAAGTTTCCCAACTGAGCTTATAGTGAAAATCTAGCCCAAGGTATTTGTATTCATCTACAATTTCCAGCGGATTGCCCTCAAAGATAAAGCTAATTTGCTGTTTTTTCCTTCTCAGAGAGAATATCATAATTTTGGTTTTACTAGTATTCACTTGCATCCCAACTTCCTGACAAAATGATTCAAGAGCTTTCAAATGTTTTCTTAACTCATGTGCTGTTTTAGCAATCAAAATGAGATCATCGGCATACAAGAGCAATTTTATTACATAATTGGCCAACTGAATACCTTCCCCACCAACTTTGTCTATCCACTCTTCCAACTTGTCAATGTAAAGCCCGAATAGCGTTGGGGAAAGCGGGCAGCCTTGCTTGACTCCAATGTCACTGCCAAAGCACTCCGACATACCTTCATTAGTTCTGATTTTAGCTCTGACCTGCTCATACAGCCTATGAACAGCCGCCCTAAGAGCCCTTGGGACTCCCAGTTCCTCCATTCTATTCCACAACTTGCCCCGTGGCACTGTGTCAAAGGCTTTTTTGAAGTCAACAAAGCAGCAAAAAGCCTCCTCCCCTTGAACGTTCCAAATTTTTTCAATCAAAAATCTAAGTGTAATACCATGATCGATAGTGGAATGTTTTGGTCTAAAACCAGCCTGCCCTTCAGCTCTTTTGCCCTCTTTCTCAGCCCAACTACTAATTCTACGCTCAATCATGCTTCCAAAAAGTTTTCCAAGAAGCGGATTAATCATAATAGTGCGGTAATTTGATGGGTTATTAGTGTCCCCACCTTTGTATAGGGGAATCACAACACTAGTAGTCCACCCTTCTGGAAAGCCCTCTTGAATAACCCTATTGAAAAAGCCCTTGATGCGAGGCGCAAGGACCTCAATGCCCCATTTTAAGAATTCAGCTTGCAGCCCATCAATATCCTGTGCTTTTCCCCCAGCCAACCTTTTTATCCCTTGATTGATGTCTTCTATGGTGAATAGTTCAGTGGCAGCCCTGATAGTTGGGGGTCTATGTTTATCTTGTTCCCGCTCATACAGTAACTTTGCATATTCCAACCATTGAGAGCTTGTGATATTGTTTTCTGTTTGTTTTCTTTTTTGTTGTAGCTCCTTCCAGAATTTCTTGGGGTTGTTCTTTCCAAGGGCAATCAACTCCAACCTTCTAGTGCTAACATATTTTTCTTTTTTGTTCCGTATCATCTTTTCGTATTCTTTCTTGTTTTCTGTGGTCCTTCCACCCTGGTGAAATTTTCTTTTTGTTAATTTGCACTCTTCATCAAACCATGGGTTTGCTGGGAAAGTAGAAGTAATTGCCTTCTTAGGCCTAGCCCTCTTACACTCATCCAAAGCCTTGTGAACAATAGGGATCAGCATGTCCTTGTTTATAGTGTGATGCCCTGTGGTAGCTAATTTTCTTTCATACTCGATGAAAATCCTTTTGAGGGCATTCTTGAAGACTTCCCGATTGTCATGGTTCATGATGATTCTACCTTGCGGATGCACTTTCTTTTTGCTGATAGGAATCTGCCCCCTTTGATGCATGCTAATGTGGGCGTCAAGATTTACATATATTGGATTATGATCTGATTTCAGCTCTAAAGGACATTTTCCAATCACTAGTTCCTTTATCTTTGACGTGTAAACATGCGAGCAAATGACATAATCAACCACACTTTGTCCATTGTATGTTTTGCAGGTGATGTTGCCTGAGTTCGGCCATGCTTTCAAACCATTGCAAATGACCAAGTTGAATAAACTACATAGCCCCAACAACTCAGCCCCGTAGTGCGTGACATTGTGCTTACTATCTTGCGAATTCCTTTCCCACAGGTGCTGTCCCTCTTCCTCCAACCATAGTGGATCAGCTTTCTCCTTGTCCTTGCTTGCCAAGCTGAGAGCTTGTATGTTTGCAGTCCTTGCATTAAAATCCCCTATTAGAATAACCTCTCCCATGCCATTATAGATTGAAATGCACTGTTACATCCCCTCTAACTTGAACATGTTTATGGCAATGAAATTATAGTTGTTATGTTAGTTGTAAGTAACTGCTTTTAATGAGAATGTGAAATTGAAGATAGAATAATTGATTTATATGTCGTCACTGCAAATGTGAATTATTTTTTTTTTATATGCAAAAATGTATGTGATGATGAGTTTATATTTAAACATATATATATATATATATATATATATATGTCGAGAATGGTTTAACCCTAGTCTTTTTGTCAAGTGGTTGTAGGATCGTCAACACTCGAGGGAAAGGCAATTATCATCAGGGAGAGGTCATGGTTAACAAGGATCAAAAATTATCACCCAGCCATGAGTCGGTGTAAGTTGGTTGTGTTTAAGTCATAACCTTGGCCAAATCTCTTTTAATAAATTAAATGTTGAGCAAGTCAACTTTAATTATTTACCAACCTTTCCCTTTTGGAGTCGTGGAAATTAACTCATAGAGTACACCTTATGAGTTTGTAAATGTTATTAAAATATTAAATAGATAACAATATTTGCAACCTTAAGTCCATCGCTTTTAATATAAAAATTAATTGAATAAAACTTGGGAGTCGTCGGTGGAATTGAAGGGCAGTAGCTTCCCTACCAACTTCCCATTGTGCCTTCTAGGAGAAACGGCAAAGAGGGTAGCCCTGCAGCCGTGGGCTCTTGAAGTCTTGTATGGAGGTTTCAAAGAGGATTCTCTTTATTATTGATGGCTCACATTTCTTTCATTCTTCCCCACTTCCTTGATTCTGGCTCGGTTTCCTTCATTCGCTATTGACTTTCATTGAGATTCATACTCTCTTTTCTGAGATGCCATTCTTCTGGTTTTGGTACTTTACTTTGTCTCTGCACATATCTTGTATCGTTTTCCATTTATTCTCCTTTCTCATAGTCGAAATTCCTGGAGGGTGTCGATCTTGGATCATTCGTTGTCGAGCATAGGTGAAGAACGTTGTTGCAATCTGAGTCACCAATTCAATTCATTTGGAGAATCCGGTGCGAAGCTTCTGCAAGTTTTGAACTACTTAATCAGGCACGTAAGAGAGATTTAAATAAACCTAACTTCGATAGCATTGAATCGATCTGATAACTATCTTGCATAGGGAGTAATATCAATGAATTCTTGTCCAGCTAGAGGTTTAATAGAATTCGATTCTTTAGAAGATTCTTTCACAAAATGAAATGTATAGTAAATAATCATGCTTCAAATATCTCTACCTCTTCTTCTCTGAAAACTAAATGTTAGTTAAGCTTCTTTTGAATTTGTTCTAGGCTCTGTTACACTCATGCCAGAGTCAAAGCTCTCTCTCTCTCTCTATAATATGTTCTTAATTTATCTGAGTTGGAATCATTTACAATCTTTTCCCTTAACTCCAGTAACCTATTCGATTTCTTGGTACTCAAGTCTAGACAGACCATGCCAAATATTTTGGCCAGACGGAGAATAAAAATCCGAACTGAGAGTAACCTTAGCAGAGATTAATTAAAGTGCTCTTCTCTCTAGTTTGCAAGAAAGAATATATTGCTTATGATTACTGTGAAAGGAAATTTCAGTTTGAGCCACTTAATCTCTTTTTCGTCTCTATAATTTTGAAAAGAACTTCACCTGATTGAAAACATATGTTGTAAGATGAATCTTTGAAATTATAAATTAATGGAATAAGAATATTAAATGTCGAGCAAGGGTGAGAGTGCTGACAGCACAAGTGTGCCATTAATGATAAAATCCTTGGCCAAGGTACGATGCTAGATTAAGCATTTGTCAGCTATCAAGAACCAGATATACCCCTCGTTAGAGTGATCTTTCTAGTTAAGGGTTACCTATAGTGAAGGATCGACCACGTGGTATAGGTCCTTGACACCAAGCTTAGAGGCATGATGATATTATGTGATCCTTTGTTGATTACCATCGTGAAAGGTTGGGTTTCTTCAGTTGAAGAAACACGGGAAACCTGTAGGTCTTCGGTTGGGCGAAAAAGCCCTTGATGATATTTCTTTTTCCCTTGGAAATAGAAGAGTGTTGAGCAACATTCCAGCAGGAAGCCTTCCAACTGTACTTTCTTGTAACTCTTTCTCTCTCTTAATTTCAGTTATAATTACTTAAGCATGTTTATTTCATAGTTGTAATAAATGCTCTTACATTTCGAAAGCAAAGAAAAGTTAGTTATTGTTCTACTATGTTTTCAGTTATATGAATATAATTAGTTGTTTCCTTTTCAGCTGAAACTAAAATTTTAAAAGTTAGTTGAGGAATTGAATATGATGTAATTGTTTTAAATTGTTTATCTTTTCCGTTCTAATTGCAAAGGAAACCCTAGCATAAAAACTAGTTAGTTACATTTCAGATAAAACTAGTAGTTAGTTTCCATTTTTCAAACTGTAGATCGGTTTGTGTGTTACATGCACTCTCATTTCTGACTCGAAATGGGCAGGGGCTGAAGTAAACCAGCTAGGAAGGAATTGTCCTGTTTATTCTGCTGACAAGTAGGACACTCCCTCACGTCCTTAAGAACCTCAGACTTAAGCCCTTTCCATGTGAAGCATTCTTGAATCTATCTATATGTCTTGTAGTATCTTGGGTTTCCTACCATAGGAACGTCATGGAAAGCTCTGAGAATCTTTTTCTTCATCGCTGATCCTGGTATCAAAAATATTCTACCCGTGTAAATGATAAGATCATTTACAATAGAGTATCTCTCATCAAACATTGTACCATCAACAATCTTCGAAGCCCACTCACCCTTAGCATATTCAGCTGAAATCCACTCTCTCCAATCAACTGAAATATGTCCAATCTCCGAGATAACGCATCAACAACTATATTATTCTTCCCTTTGACATATACTATGTCAAAGTCATATGCCTGCAGCTTACTAATCCACTTATGTTTCCGGTCATTCAAGTCACGCTGATTGAGGATATGTTTCAGGCTATTGTGATCCATTTTGACAACAAACTTAGTACCCACAAGATACTGCCTGAATTTGGCCAAAGCATGCATTATGGCCAACATTTCCTTATCATAGATGTTGTAGGTCCTCTCTGCACCCCTTAATTTTCTACTCTCAAAGCATATAGGATGCTTATCCTACATCAATACAGCACCAATACCCTCGCCTGAGACATCGCACTCAAGCTCAAAATGCCTAGTGAAATCTGGTATAGCAAGAACCGAGCACAAACTCATAATCTGCTTGAACCTCTTGAAACATTGTTGTGCTTGATCAGTCCAAACAAAAACTCCTTTCTTCGTCAAGTCAGTCAGATGCGTTGTGTGTTGCGAGAACCCCTTGACAAAGCATCTATAAAAACCACAAAGCCCCAAGAATCCCTTAAGCTATGTAATATTCTTGGGTGGTGGCCAATCTACAATAGCCCGGATCTTATCCAGATCAACCTGAACACCCTTTGCACTGATGATGTGCCCAAGATACAATAGCTCCATCAAACCAAAAGCACATTTGGACTCCTTGGCATACAAGGACTCCCTCTCCAAAATGCCCAACACTGTATCCAGATGATCCAAATGCTCCTCCCATGTACTATTGAAAACTAGAATGTCATCAAAGAACACTAGGACAAATCTCCTCAAATGATGCTGAAAGACCCTATTCATAGTAGCCTAAAAAGTAGCAAGAGCGTTGGTTAAGCCAAAATGCATAACCAAGAACTCATAGTGTCCACAATGACACCAAAAGGCTGTCTTCTCTACATCCTGCTCCCTCACCTAGATCTGATGGTAACTGGATCTCAAGTCAATCTTACAGAACAAGCACACTCAATGTAACTTGTCAATCAGCTCATCAATACGTGGTATTGGATATCTATTTTTGATAGTCCTCTTGTTCAATGCACGGTAATCAATGCACATGCGAAGTGTACCATCCTTTTTCTTAACCAAAACCACCGAAAATGCAAAAGGGCTCTTACTTGGTTGAGCTCTTACTTGGTTGAATGTGACCCATGTCAAGCAGCTCCTTTATAATCTTCTCTATCTCATCCTTTAACCACTTAGGATGCCTGTATAGTGTGATCATGACAGGCTTTGCACCCTCCTCCAACTCTATGATGTGCTCTATACCCCTATCTAGAGGTCTACTAGGCGATATGTCACTAAACAACATTGTGTGTTTAGTCATCAAGTCCTAAACATCTAGTGGATAACTTGTCTTTTGCTGCTCCAACTCAGTAGGCATCAAAAGACACTCTGCAACCCACTCCACCTGGTCATGGGAGATCAACCTCTCCATCTTCCTAAGAGATATCATCCGTAGACCACCATCTGATATTGCCCTCAACACATGTTTTCTTCCATTTGCCTCAAATTTCATTTCCATTTTGTGTAAGTTGAGGGTGAATTAACCTATGGCATGAAGCCATTTCATGCTTAACACAATATCCATGTTTCCCATACCAACTACATAAAAATCAGCCTTGAAGTCATAATCATTTAACCGCATGGGAAGATCAGAAATCATCTTGTTACATGTGAGTGTGTAACCATCAGCGACTCTTACCTTAATCCCTTCAAACTCTTCTATTTGAAGTCCCCGTCTAGCCACCAATTTCTCATCAATGAAATTGTGCATAGCACCAGTGTCCAAAAAAGTAATCACCCATTGACCTGCTAAGACTCCTCGGATCCTAAAAGAACCCTCATGATGGATGCTAGAAAGGTGTACTGCTGAAGCCTTATCTTCAACCTCATTTTCGGACTCATCTAATGCATTATCAGCCTCACAACCCTCAGGATCAAACTGTTGATCAGAATTTTCTGAGTTAGAATCTCAACATAAAACCACTTCATTTTGTTTGCTTTGGCCTTGAGCCTCATAGGACAATTGTGATCTTGACTGTAAGGACCCTTGCACCAAAAACAAAGTTTCTTTCTCCTCAAATCGTTAAGAGTTTCTTCATCATTTCTAACTGCAGATTTATTTTTCTGATCTGATTTTTTATGAAAAAAATTCTCTATTTTTGCTTGAAGAGGAAGCTTTATGAGGAAACTTGCTTCTAGGGGCAGCAAGTTCCATGTTACGAGCCTTTCTCATTGCTTCCTATAAGGTGGGAGGGTCAAATGCCTTGATCCAACCTCTCAATGGCTCAAGCAATCCCTCACTAAACAAAATAACCAATCTCCTCTCTGAAATGCTAGGCACTATCACTGACAATCTCTGAAACTCCCCAATATATGGCTCCAAACTGCCCACCTATTTGAGCTGAGCTAGCTCTCGAAAATATAACTCTGGATCCTTAAGATCGAAGCGCTCAATGAGTCTATTAGTGAACTCATGGTAGGTAGTGATGAGATGGTGTTGTAAAATAACAATGTCGTGATATGACCACTAGTGCACTAATCCATCCAAGTGTAGAGTGGCGAACTTAATCGATTCATCATCCGGCATCGGTCTCAGTGACAAATAGTTGTCCAATTTCTGGACCCACGATCTTGCAGTGCATTTATCACTGCCATCAAAGTGTGGCAAGGTGACCTTGCTCACAGCCTGTTGAAATTCACGTGTAGCCTATGGTGCCTGGGGTACCCTGTGCTCTATCCTAACTACACCACCACCTCTAGGCCTCTTCTGGTTCAAAAACTGATTTAGGGTAAACAACTCCCTAATCTCGATAGGTAAGGTCATGTACTCCGCATAGTGGTGAGTAATATACCAAACATTAAGTCCTTGTGGCTCCGATACCTGAGCCTGTGGAGCTTGAGGCGCCTCCCTAGGAGTGAAGGTAGGCTAGTTGGGTCTAAGAACTGACCCAACAGAGGATGTAGACTATTGAATTGCCACATTAGGCTGACTAAATCCCTCAGAACCACTAGTCTGTCCAGAATTAACTGTGCGTTGTGGTAGAGTAAACTGCCTCATTGTGCCCAGCAACTAAGACATCATGTCCATCATATTATCAAACTGCCTCCTGGTAGGTCTAACTGACTCTACACGACCTTTATCCGTGGTTGTCACACTATCACTATCACTAGAACTAGTTCTATGAATACCCAAAATTCTTGAAACTGTTTCGCCTTCCAATATTGGAGATGGTTCCCACTGTGGTGCACCTTTGCTATACTAAATAAGCTCTTCACTCATGAAAATACTCAATCACAAGATGGCAGGAAACCGCTCTGATACCACTGAAGTATCCCACCCCAAATGGACACTTGCTAATTGAATTTCTACCTTGTTTGATTGTTTTTGGTTTTGTATGGATTTTGCCTTTTTTGTGTTTTTTTGCAAGATAATGCAAGGAAATGCAAAGAGATGTATAGGTATATACAAACAGATGCAAAAGAAAAAATGCAAATGCAAACACTAATAGCTTTCAAATCAGATTTATTATAGAATGCTATTACAATATTCTCATACCTGGATAGCCGTAGCATAATAGATTGTAAATCTAGAAATTGATATCAACAACTGGAAAACCCTCTTACATGGATGCCATGCTCAAATCACCAACTTCTCCACCTTAATATTGCAGCAAACTGATATCATATGTTTAGCCGCCCTCAATGATGACAAATGCAGCCCAAATCCCTAGGCGATTTAGCCTAGAATCAAAACACCACCCTCAAGATATTGCACTGCCCAACAAGTACAAACTTGTACGGCCTAGAAATGACAATGGTACGGCCGAGCTATGAAACCATCAGCAAATTTTAACACCAACAGCAAATAAACTTTTGATCATAAACAATGTCCTTCAAAATACTCTAAAATAATCTCTCCAATATGCTCAATGTGACTTCTGGATGAAAGCCACCTAATGATTGCAACCTTTGGGTGATATTTCACACCTGTGGGAAGCACAACCCAAGAGAAATCATGTTCTCCAAGACCAAATTGCAGCAAACCCTGGTTTTCTTCTCTCAGCAACAATTCTCATAAATTTAATAAGTGTTGGATGATAATAATGCTTTTTCAAATGCCTTTTATATCTCCTCAAAGTGGCACGATTTCCCAAGTGCTTTTTGGTCATTAATATAATAAATATATTTTCTTTTGTTGTTACTTTATAATATATCTCAAGTGGGTGCTAATATCAATGACTTTTATAATTTGACTTTATATCATTAAATATGCCTTTAGAATAAAGTCAATAAAGTCATTTAATGTATTCACTTTATAATTAATTAATTATTATTAAAGTATCACTTTAATAATAATTAAATACCATAACTCCATCAATAATCATCATTAACTGATTCCATCAGCACCAAAAGGTAGCCCATTGATTCCTCTACTCACCAGGGTGCCTTACTATAAATAGTAAGACTGGACCCCAACAATTGAGTGACTTACTAAAAATAGTAAGTATACATAAACTGAGTCCAAAACACCTCCAAAAGGCAACCCTTGAATATCACCAAGTCCCTTAGAACAAAACACCACAAACTCCCACACAGGGCCCTCTAATCAACAATATTAGCCTACGAGGACCTAATGATAGGCTAATCCATCAAGATTCTGAAGCTAGCTAAGAAGGGGACATTACAGAAGCATTCATTAATTAGCTTTGTAATTAGTACTTAGTTGAGAATTGGTTGGCCATCTTTAAGTTTGAATTATTTCTCCCATGTATGTTTGGTTTCCTCTGACAAATTTTCTTGAAGCAAACTTCTCTATTTCACAAAGAATGATATTAAGGCTAGGTTACCAAATCAACAAGTTTTCAAGCCGATTCCTAGCATGATTTGTCTTGGAATCAAAATCTAGATTGAATCATCTATGGATTTGAACAATGTTCTGACTTTTCACCTTTGAAACATTTGGAATTCTCACCCAATGACCCTGGACAATTCTAGGGCACAATATGCAATTCACACATGATTCCAAAATTTAACGATAATTTCAAAGTGTTTTTGTTTGATTTTTTTAGTCTTTTATCCCAATAAAACCCTTTTTCTATCTCATGGGTTTCAAACGCTACAAAAAGAAAAAACAATGATGAACAACAACAATAAATATGTAATAGATTTCTTCAATAGCAATAGGCAACAATCATAGAGAAAATGCTACACACAACTAACTCAAAATACATAATATTATATATGCCACCTTTTCTAAGCTTTGATTCACCTTTGTTCTACAATGATGCCATATCCTACCGCCCATTCTCCCCCTTCACATTGAAGACAAGAATCTTTGATGCCATAGCAACAGTCACTTTCCCTATAGAGAGTTAAGGAGTTCAATATCGAAATGTCTCTAAAGTATCAACCTATTTTAAATAATCTTCTATTATTCATCAATCCAAACTGGCTATGGGGAGAAATCCAATATGAGGCTCAAATTAAATCCAATTATATTAATATTGAAGATTAAGATTTATAATTTATTAATGTTATAATATTCTAGTTTTTTAGGAAGATTAATACAAATATTATCATTAAATTTAGTTAAATATGTCTATTTACTATTTAGTTGCACATATTATTTCATAAAATAAATTAATATTAATTTATTAACATTTTAGCATATTAATATTATTCACTTATATTATATCATTTAAATATTATTATATATTTATAAAAAAATGCCCAGCCCCCAAAACTTTTTTAGCTGTACTGGTGTACATCCCTCCATCCTTGAACCCAACTCCAATTCAGTAACTTAGTATTAGGGCTGTTGATCTTTTAAAGAGAACAGATTTGGAAAGGCACTAGATTATGAGAGTCAAAACTAATAGTTAATAGAATGTCACAAATTGAGATGCAATACTTCAAGAACACCCTTAAAGTTCTCATCTAGATTTTAATTAATCCGAAAGAATGGACCTACATAATGCAGTTAACAAACCTCCAAAAGAAATGGATATCAAACAATATAACCACTGCAAATTAATTGAATCCATTATAAGAAGAAAAAATAATGTTACTAGCCTTCAAGACAATATTCCAACAAAAAAAGAGTAAAGACATCAGAAAGTAGAGAGAAATGTCACAACTGAAGCTAAAACACCTTACATGGCTCCAAAAAAGTGGAGAGCCTTCCAGTTTTTCTTGTCTCATCCTAGATATCAACAAATAGAAATTTGCAGGAAACTTACAGAGAAAACTACGTAATAAAAAAGGTAATAAAGCTGCAAGAACATTTGTACACAGTTTTATAGGAGTGCATCTGATACTCACAACTTCGGGCCATTTAAGCTTGTAAAAAAAAAAGTAAGCACATCTATAAAAGTCAATGTATAATACTCTTCATTTACGAAAAACAAAAGAATGTTCCTTAAGAGAAAAAAAATTTAAATGATGACAATAACACTCAGAGTGATAAAATATACCACATAATTGTCACATGAATTTTTCAAAAGAGTAAGCTTTGTGTGGCATGTTGAAAAAACATGAAATTGGAAAACATGCATATATGATTTAAATTTTTGAGGAAAACAATGATACACATACCTGAATGTAATGGTGGATTACAGTCTCATGTTGCTCCTTAAGACTAGCAAAAAACACAAGTTCGTCTACCCTTCCATAGCTGTACAACAAAAATTGGAGACAATTAACTGCAGCAAAGGAAAATTTGCTTGCTGTATATACTAGAGTATGTTGGGTGTTTTTAAATGCTGACAGTTAATGCTAATAATCCATTGACCTTGGATAAATAGGAAGATGAGTTTGAGACTATCAAAGCAAAACTAGTTTAAACACTGGAAGTACATATGATAACATTGATGGCATAAATTCAAGCATGAACCACATTTCAAAACCTTAAAAATGTGGTCCAAGCATACCCTGCAAGTTGCAACACATTAAGGGTCGTCCATAACCTCACCCATGATCTACCAAGTAAAAGAAAAAAATAAGATAAATAAAGCAAATGTAATAATGTAGCCAGAAGATAACAAAACCCAGTGAAAATTTTAGGATCCAATATTCACAAAACAATCATTTTATGTCTGAAATATTCCGAGCCAATTTTTTTGATTTTTACAATTTCAAATTACGAACAATGCACCCGTTAAGGTTAGAGGATAAACCAAAACGTGCAAAAGCAACTCTAACCAGAATGTACACCAGGATCCCGATGTGGGCAAGGTGTGAGCATTGGTCAGAGGATCTAAAACAAACTGCTTATGCTGTAACTCTAACCAAGAATGGCGCCGATGATGGCGAGCATATGGTCAGAGGATCTTCTACTCTAAATGCTGAAAGGGAACTCGACGTCAAGTATGTGCTACCCAATCCAATACGGAGTGAGGGGCGACCATATGACGGAGTGATTACAAATATCAATGCATGAAAGAAATGCTGAAAGCTGAAAGGACTCAACACCCAGAATGTGCTTGCTAACCCAGGATGGGAGAGTAGCTACCATAGGGCGGAGATTTATCTATTACAACAAAACTAAAGGAAGAATAAGTATTACAAATAACGATGAGCAATAATAAGAACAACTGGTCAGTACTACTGCCAGCTTACAAAGATGTCATTGCCTGCAATATCAAGACTTAAGATGCTCTTTCAAATGATGCATTCACAAGGAAGCTTCTGCAAAGTATACAATGAAATCTCAACACCAACCAGATAAGGAAGATGCAGATTTCTTAAACTGTCATAACAAATCTGCACTTTTTGTCATATAACCAGCAGCCTACAATCTTGAAGAATTGCTCATAACTTCCCCAGATGTTACCCAATTAATGTGAAACAAAATGCAATGTTCTCTAATGACATAGGCGACCAACACAAGACACAAAGACTGACCCAAATGATTCAGATTTAATTTGCACGAATTCCAAAGCAGTCTCAAGAGGTACGGCCAAGCTGAAAGGTTCGACCTCTATTTAAAAATTCAATACTTAACAAAAAAATCTGAAATCTGAACTAATGAATCGCCCTCCCTAGACAATGAGATATAAGCAACACCCAGAACACTTTTTTTTGTATTTTATGATTTATGAATAACAACAACCTTCAGCCGTACAAAACAGCAACTCCAGAAAATTGAAGTAAGAGCAGATTTGATCTACAAAGCACTAACTCAAACTACAATGCAAAACTTACTACAAAAACACTCAAATAAGCAAACCTCTCCACTAGGTGCTGTCTCTCAAGCACGAAGTTGAGCCCAGACTAGGAGGCATTCATTCCTCGAAGCAATCCTGCAACCATTTCGGCAGCATAACAATAGCATAGACAAAAGATGCCAAATGATGATCAAAGCCTTCCTTTTATAACTTTCTCGTTGACTTCTCAAAACCCTAATCTCCTCTTCAAGGCAAAAACCCTAATCTCAAGGATGGCGTCCATTTCCTTCAAGCTCAATATTGACTTTTCAATTAAAATCAATACTTTAATAAATGCGTCCCCTTTATAGCTTGTTTTGACTTTGGATAAAATGAAAAATATAAAATAATCTTTAATGAGGCGCCACCCTCAAAAAGCCCACTTTTCAAAACAACATAAAGTCAATAGACTAGGCCAAGGGGTCAACGTCCGAATATAATATTAAAACTTGACCTTTAATTAAATATATCAACTTATCTCGCCAAATGTGCCCTGAAGCCAATAATAACCAAGTCAACTGACCAAACTGAAGTAGGAAGTCAACCATGCTGAACCCAACTGAAAAACTGCCAGAAATAGAATTTACTAAAAATAGTAAATTCCTGAAGATGCTCAGAATGCCGAGACGAACATACCACTGCGAAGCTCTCTGAAAACCCAGAAAGAATCCGCCATTGAATCCACCAGCTCCGAGCAAAGACATCCTTAAAAATAGGAAACCCTAATTTTTACCTTCCGACTAGCCTTCGGGTTTCCAGAAAAAGGCCAACGATCACTGGAAAGATCAGGTTCGAGAAGGGGATATTACAATGTCTTTATATAATATCATACCTGTAATATCCTAAAGATTGCATATGTTCCTTTGCCTGATTCTATGCATAAAACATTACAGCATTGATACCTTAACCTTGAAAACTAAATCATCAATTAGAATCAGTTTGAAGATTTGCCTTTGAGTTATAATTTCTTCACTTCTTTGATTAAAATCATTCCCCAAAAGTTTGTAGTTGTATTATTTAGAAAAAAATAAGTGATTCCCTTAGTTAGTCCTGTCAATAAATGAAGAATTTCCAGTATAATATTATTGTTGGAATTGGGTTTGTAATTCGGCTAAGTAAAAAATAGGACACGTATACCACCAACGCAATTACCAGGTACGTTACAAATGTGACTCTGCAGGTGAGCAGACTTTATATATCAATAATCTAATTCATTGATTCAACATGTGATCCAACAACTCTCATAAAACCAAAGAATAAGTATTAAATACCAAGCTTTCCACTAGAGCTCAGTCATTTGAAGGCACTCTCCTAGGAAAATTTTATCCTCTTCCTGACAATGGACCACAGAGTGTGATCCAAAATGTCAATTCAAAATTGTACACAGTTTTCTGCCAGAAGCTCTCAAATTAATAAGAAACTTTTATTCATTTTATGGATTAAAAAAAAAGCACTCATCGAAAGGCAAAGCCCAAAGAAAAAGAAAAAACCAAGTGGCAAAATTAGAACCAGAGAGCTCTAAAGTGGTAAAAACAAAAACAAGAGTATATGAAAAAAAATTGATAATTGCAGATGATGGTAATTTACACTTCTGCTTTAGGAATATTTGTAGGAAGATTCAGCTTAATATTTTCCTATCCCTTGAAACAGCAATTGTGCACTACCATCCGAGAGCAATTTTTTGGATTAAAAAATGAAATTCAGAGGCAGCACATTCAAGCATGTCTGACTAAAATATTCCCCGGAAAAGTGTCAACAAGCTACAGTGGGGGACACATGACCAGAATTTAGGCACACACAAATATTTGTCAAATTGTGGATTGGAGAATGAAGTGGAGCACATTAGCCCTCTTCCTGGAAGCAATAGCAAAGGAAAGTGACCCATGTAGAGCCACATATCTGAAGACAAGATGGATGAATATTTGGAGTACACAATAATGACTATAATAGTTGGTACAAGAAATAAACAATGCAGAAATACACAAATAACAACTCACAAAAATGGGTGGAGCACTTCACTCCAGTGTTCCACGGGGTTTCGGGGACGGGGACGGGGGGATGGTGGGGGGGACGGCGGCGGGGGGCGGCAAGGTGCTGAAATACATATAGTACTTGAAAAAATAGTTATAAAAAGATGTATAAGTATAAGAATAATACATCTTGGAGACAACTAGGAGTCCCCTAGATGTCTTGAGGGCACCCCAACGTCCTCAAAGTCCTAGCGACATCTTGGAGACAGCCACACTGGTGGTGGGATGGTGGCGCTAGTGGTGGGCTGGTGGGGGGACGTCTCCCCCAAGTCTCTAAGGCGTCCCCATCTAGGAAACACAGGGTTTTTTGGGGGGGACGCGTCCTCGTGGAACACTGCTTCACTCTTGTCCATACATGAGCAATGGGCATAAATCATTGATAGCAAGAATGCCTAGAAGAATTCATACACAAGCAAGTTCCACAAACAAATCATGGCGCACACTATGAGTACTGATCTCTTCCTAAGAGCTGTGTCATTTGATCCAAAGATTGTAAAACTATCCAACAACCAACAATGACTGACCAAAAATTGAAAGAATGCCATGTACATTACATGTAAATCAAATATTAAAACAAACCATCCAATTTATAACATATACGAAATTAAATATAAAATCTCTAAATAGTGCAAATAATAACATAAATGATGCCCACAGCTACCCCCAATCCTTATCAAGACTACTCAACATCATTGCCAACCTTCAAGAAGACAGTGAAGGATTCAAGGAAGGATTAGCATTCTCTAGTGGACTTGGAAGTGGCATCAATGTAGTGACAGGCTGGAGCTAAAGGGATTGACTTGCTGCAGATGATGTGTACCTAGGTGACAATGCAACCAAGATCTTCAAAAGATTGAGATTTGCATGCAAGATAGCAATGTCACTATGTTTCCTTTCCAAATTCTCTTCCAGCTTCACACATGCAACATCAGATCACAATGCCACTTCCACAGTTTTTTATCCATTCACATGTGTACTACATCAAGCCATAATGCCACCTCCAGAGTTTTTTGTAGCCTTTGGCAACACACTCTTGCCTGAAACTGTGAAGTTTTCTTTCTGCATCAGCTGTCTGGGGTAATAGTAGATCATCAAACAATCAACAATGGAGCTAATTGTAACCTAATTTATAAAGCAGAAATTATCATATTTATGGACTGGAAAGATGTATTTTCTTGGACCTACAGAGATTTGAAAGGGGTTTTATTGGAGTTCTATGCAAACAAGAATCCTTTGGTTCTGCCTGTTTTCTGTCAAAGACTACAGGAATTGGAAGCATGCGGAAAAGGTTCAGGCAAGGATTCAGAAGATGCTCAAGGAAAACATAATCTACAAAGGATGTAAAAGAAAATGAGTGTCTCCTATTGTTATCACTTTGAGATCCTAGCTGTGTTGACTTCCGAAGTCTCAATGATTTTTGCATAGAGACACATTCTTAATCCCCTGAATGGACTCCATCCTGGAGGTGGCTAAGATTACTTCTTTTACTGCAACCAAATAAGTATTGCAGAAAAGGATAAGTTGGAAAATACCCTCATAATAGACAAAAAAGAATTATGTATACAATTGCATTTCATTTGGATGTGCAATGCGGCGCATTTCAACAGATCATGGTGAACATATTAAAATAGTTGACCATTTATAACTTCAACCACCCAGCAAGAACTGAACATTACTGACAAAAACTCAAAAAGTATGTCAATGTACATTACACATAAATTGAAAGATAAAACCAACTATCTGAATCATATGATATATGGACATACAACAAACTTTCCAACTTATGTAAATGATGCCCAAATCTACCTGCTTCCCTCATAAATGATGCATCCTCCGGTGGATGTAGAAGCGTGTCATCATCATAGGCTGCTGTCATTGAGAAGAGTGAGTTGCTGCAATTGATGTGCATCTAGGTGACTCTTTGAGTGCTTGAGTTTTGCATGCAAGCTTACAATTTCACTCTATTTCCTTACAAATTCCATTCCAATTCTGTTTTATGTACTCTAGCAAAGCTCTTGAATTTGATTAGTTTTACAAGACTTGTAGAGACTCGCCAAGTCTCTACAAGTCCCAAGGTGAGGAAGTCAATACAAGGCCCGAGGACCTGTGACCTAGGTGCCCAAAGAGTTTGGTTAGACTCGCCAAACAAAGCGAGTCCTAATGGATTGACCCAACCAGTGGCATTCAAAAAACAATAATATGAAGTAAGAGAAAATAAATAAATAACTTAAAATTTAAGCACTTAAAAGTTAAAATAAACTCCAACACTCTAAAAGTCCACTCATTTCATTTGCAAGCACATGAAAGAGAAAAAAATATATTGGAGCAAATTGTGTTACTCCATGTAGACTTCTCTTGGATAGGCACCCATCCTTATTCTAAACTTCTTGTACTACTCATTGCCTTGACTTGATATTAGAAGATCTTGTCAAAATTCCATGGACAAAGTATGTGTGGAGCATGATAAAAGTATTTGCAAATACATATCCAACCATGCTTGGGTCCTCGATCTAATGAAGATATATACGAACAAGGAGTTAACTTGTCTTGGAATAACCCACTTTGCAACAAATTTTATTAAGGCGCAATCTTTGCTTTAGTCAAAGGCTGCTTTGAGGTATATGTTTGTTAGCGAAGAGTGGTCTAAATCATCATACACTAAGATCAATGTAGGGGTTAATGTGGTTGATTGGGCTTTTTACAAGCATAGCTTTTAGCTTCTAACGAAAGAAATCATAGAAGTTAGTTCATATTTTCATTATATTTTTGTTCATTTTTGTTTGTATTTCCATTCTATTTATCTATTTTTGTTGACATGTATTTATGTTAATGTTTAATAATAATTGCAATTCATAGAGCCTTTAGATGTTCTACTTTGAGTTGTTGATGGGGAGAAGCCAACAATGAACTATATATATGAGAGCATGGAAAGGGCCAAGGAGGCCATTAGATCCACTTTTGTTGGGGTTGAGGGTAAGTATCATCTCATATTGGACATCATTGATCGATGATGATATAGCATTGTCTATGTTGTACCCAAAATAAATTTTTGGCATTCTCTATAAATTGAGCTAATGCCATTAAAAGTCTGTTTTAGGTCAAACCAAACATAGGGTCTTTGTGGGTTTCTGTCAAGGAACACGTGCAAAATTCTGAAAATTTGAAAATTAGGGTTTTACACCCCTATTTTCGGGTAACCCCCGAAAATAGGACTTTCCCAGAAATGATTGAAAATGATTTTGATAGGATTAAATGACTTCACGATCACACTAATCAAGTCGGAATCATCAAAAGACACGTTTTACTCTGGTGGGTCTATTTTTGTTTTTCAAGAACAAAGTTAGGAGCTCTGCAGCCATTAATGGCAGATTGGCCAGTACCAGGTGCTAAAAGCTAAGCCTCAAAAGCTTCAACGATGCAACCATGGCGGAAAAGATCTAAAAAAATGTTGTTTGATGAAGGAAATTCTTGAAACCCAAAAAGGTCAAAATTTGACTAACTCTAGAAACGTTACGAAGGAGAGATCAGTTCATGATGCTGAAAAGAGCCTTTTTCAGACAGGGGCGCCCTTGATTCTTAAGGGTCAAATGTAACCTGTCGAATCATCCAAGGTAGTCATCCTCGCCGTTCGCTTGTTGGCTCAACAACGAAACAAATAGCAGGATCATCTGATGAGTTGATCACCAGCAGTTGTCGACAGAGCAAAAAGAGGCAGTTAACGAAGTATCAAGAAATGGCTGTCGAATGTGAAGATCAAGGTAAAAATTGCCCTTTCCAAGGAAAAGCGCCCTTCTTTTTAAAACTTAGGATGATCTTAGATGCCTGAAAGCCTCCCAAGACGGTTTGCTCAGTCGAAGTCAACCTCAACAACGTAATCATCAACGCGAGCATCTGACAAGGCAGTCAACAAATAATCAAGATCAAACTGGAGAATCTTTAAAGGTGAAAATCACTGTGCAAAAGGCAAAAGCGCCCTTTTCATTAAGGGGCGCCCTTGAATAAAGGAACCCTAAATTGACTTCTAAGTTTTCCAACTCTAGTCATCCTCGGCGAAACAGAGCTGGCTACCTGATGAGATATAAAACGAGATTGTATGTTTCTCCAATCAACGAGGATTCCAAATCAAAGCACAAGAGGTCAAGTCAAAAGCTGAAGATCAAACAACTAAAAATCCACCAAGGAAAAGGAAAAAGCGCCCTTCCTTGAGAAAGGCGCCCTTTATTTTGAGGCCACAAACTCAGCTTTTTGCCATCATATCTCTCAAGCTCATCCCTTCAAGTTGGATCCAGCTCGACAGTAAATGTACCAACAACAGCTCAAGATCAACGGATCAATCTGGTTTCAGGATCAAATTGGGGTCATTCAATAGAGAAAATAATGAAAAAATTTGCAAATCTCAAAAGGGACGCCTAGAAAAGGTCAAAGGAAAGTTGTTGACTAAAGTCAAGATGTTTTGAGATGAACTTGGCCAACTTGCTCCACAATCAGTGGAAATCACCTTTTTGAACTTCAGATCAAGCCAAATCAACTTTTCATCATGAGTTAGGTTCCCAAACTTGTGGATCTAAGGCTTAAGTCTATATAATCAAGGTATAGGCGTCCCACTTCATTATTTCATTGTAGGTTGATGATCAAGAACAGCCATAAGCCCTCAAGGATGCCATTTACAGATCTGGCCAAAGTTTTTGTTCATTCTTCAATATTTCTTGCAGATCTGAAGTAGAAGAAGATTGCTAATCTGAGGTTGGATTCAGAGACAGATTTTCTCAGGGAGTCAGATAAAAAAATTTCAATCCATCTTCTGTCTACTTCCTCTCTTCTTGTCTTAGATTTCCTTGCATGTCACACAAAGCAGCGGGCTTCAACAGATCTGATCAACTGGGCAAATTCAGCATAATTTTCCAGTGAAACCCATCTCGTCAAATTTCCCAGAATCAGCAAACTTGCTGCCCCTATTTTTGGGGATTTTTCCGAGAAAGTTTCAGAATCAAAATTCTAAGGAACTGGGTTTGTTCAACATTGAAGCACAAGCAAAACCCATGTGCCAGATTTTTTTTCGGAAAAATACTTCTCAACAAGGCGCAATTTTCAGGGGTTTCCGAAAGTTATCAGAACAAGGTCAAGTTTGCAGTCAATCTTTAAGTTATTCAGGATGCAGTACTCTCAGATACAATACAAGACCAAGACGGCCTTGTACCATGATTACCTGAAAACGACTAACACAAACTTGCATCAAGTAAGCCCTGTAGTTGATCTAGAAGACCTAGAAGGCATGAACCAGATCATGTTGCAGAACATTGAAGAATTTGGGTTGCTACAGGCTGCATCCATCCCCATCACATTATAGAGTTTGGAGCTTGAAATCGCTTGTATTAAGCATTACAATCCTACCACAAGAGAAATCAAAGCAATGGATGGGAGGGTCATTTGCAGTCTAAAGCCCAAGGATATAGAAAAGTGTTTTGATATTCCACCATGTCCTAATAGCAAGGTCATATCAGTGACGGAATGCGAGAAGGCATTTGAGACAGCCAAAGACAAATGTCAAGGGATAATAGCTGAAAAATGGCTAAAAGTGACAAAGGCTAACTTGCCTAAGTTGGTTGGACATGGACAATGCAAAGATGTATGCATTGTTAATCACTCTACTCAATAGAATCACTAGACAAGAAGATGGCAATCAATTCTAGTCATGGATGTATTATGTCATTGCAAAAATCATTGGCAAGAGGGAACATTATGACTGGGCCACTCTGATTAGTGACACGCTCCATCAACAGATCACCGGGTGCCTAGAAGCTCATAGGTTTCACATGTGTTCTTACCTGGTATACCTGATTGCCTTCCAAGGCAATTTCAAGATATTAAACAATGTGGGAACCTTAGGTATGCAGAAGGTTCATGAGCACTTTACACGTCTTGAGTTTACTCAAGCAGAGCGACACTTCAAAAGAACGAGTGATCACTTCATCATGCACACCGTACGAGATCTAGACCATGAGATGCACGTACGCTTTTCTCAAACAGCCAGAGAGGCAATGGCGGATTGGGCGAATTGGTTCATTCAATTCCCTACGTTCTCCTACATACACGTGTATGGCTACATTGGTCACCCAGCAATGATACCACGGTACCCTTCAGATAGGGTAGTCTTCATGGAATTCCTAAGGCAGTTGTCTGAGGTTCACATTTACTTGTGCTTGAAGAAGGCAGCTGTAAACTTCCTCGTTGAAATGGGACTCTATAGATGCAGGTTCGCAGCAGATGCTAAGATGATGAGTCAGGAAACGGTGAGGCTTAATCTCAAGTACCTCATTGAGAGGAGGTCCTATGATCCCAGAGGGCTCTATGCGGCGCATCTCGAACAACACTCGTCACATAAATCTTCTATGGAAGATTATTGGGTAAATTGTCAAGATGAGTATGAAGTGCGAAGAAGGAACTATAGCAGGTTCAGGCTCCCGCAAATTGCTGATTTTATGTCAGCAGACATCGAGGGCTTATCTGACGATGAAGGGGAAGTCATTCTCCCCTCATTCTTCGTAGATTCAGTTGACTCCCAACCACTCCCAAGAGTGGATTGGTATGCCAAGGACAACATGTCTATAAAGGAGAGGACGAGTAGAGTTGTTAGAAATAGCCAACTTTATCTCGACAGCAAGAAATCAAGGAAGGTGGTACCTCACAGAACAGAGCTGCCACAGGTTCAGTCTACACCACCTTCCACTTCAAAAAAAAACCCTAGGCAGAATCAATGATGAAATCCTCCCCAAGGGATGAGGATGTCAAAGCCTACAAAGCCCAGAACACAAAGGACACATGTGGAGAAAGCCACACACAGTCCTGAAATAGCCGTGGATATTGCTGCCCCGGAGCAAGTAATAGAGACTGCTACCCCAGAACCAGCAAAAGTTGTCGCTGAGGAGCCAGTAGCAATAAGTGTTGAAGAGTCGTTAGCAGAAGCAGAAGAAGCAGCAGCAAAAACGGTACCTATTATGGAAACAAAGCCGCCAACATCACCACCATCACAGCAGTCGCAAGTCCTCATTGACTTGGACTCGCCACCGAGAGACATTGCTCCAGCACAGTCTCGCACATCGGGCATTCAAAGGCCCCATATTCCTCCTCCTAATGAAGTTAGCCGAGATTCCATTTGGCTTGAAGGCTTCCTAGGAAGAAAGAGGGAAGAACCCTCCTATGAACTTGACTTCACTGAATTCGACCACGTCCCACAAGACATGCCAGCAAAGAAGTTGAAGAAGCAAGTTCACATAGAAAGGAATGCAGATTGTGAACTCATCATAGAGACTGCTGCCCCACCAGTAGAGAACAGCATAACCGAGGTACAAGTAGAAGACTATACATTGTCTACACTTAACCTCAGGAAAACTACACGACAAGTGGAGGCAGATCTTCTCAGAATAGCTTCGGTGAGTGCACAAGAAAGAATGGCCAAGGATGGAAAAGAAAAAGCAGCCTTAAAGGCTGAAAATCAGCAACTGAGGTCATACATTTCTAGCTTGATGCATGGCACCCCGAATGTCTCAGCCTTACTAGCAGGATTGCTAGATCTCCCCGCAGAACTCAATCATCAACAACTGATAACATACGGCAAACACTTGAGTGATCAAGTGGAAGAGTTTGTTCTCAAAGGTAGATGTATACTGGCAAATCTATACCAATTACGGGATAGAGCACATGGACTTCGTGCAGAGATCCAGCAATCAGAACAAAGAATGGCAGAAAAGAGGCTAGAAGACGAGAGCACAATTGCAAACTTGCAATTGGCATATCAGTCAGTCTGCTCCGAGGGAAACAAGCAACATCTCTTTGCTTGGAAAGAACAGCTGGCGTACAAGGTGAAAGCCTATGACGCACATTCAGTAGAATTGATTGACTACAGACGGGTGGTCGCCACTATTATCAACTTCGCAAGAATGTTGGTGATATCATTCCCTCACATGGAATATCAGCGTGAGGGAGGAGAATACATCGAGATGGTCACTGTACAGAATCAGTTCAAAGATGTCATCCACCGTATCTTTCTTGATGATCCAGACGGTTGCAAGTTAGCCAAGGTGGCAACTTTATCAACCCAGTTCGAAGAGGCAGCTGCTTAGTGTATAGACTTCGAATATCAGCTCACAACAGGTGAAGTAATGCTCAAACGCCATGTCATCATTCTACAGAGCATTAACTCCCCAGAGGCTGATGAAGTCAACGAATGGATAGAAACACTGCTGATTAATGGTGAGTTGTAAAAGCACCAAAGAAGGACGTCCTATACCCTCCAAGTGGCATTTATGATATTGGCTTGATGTTTCTTTCCAAGTCATCTCAAGATATTAAATGTAATTGGAGTTAACTTGATGCCCCTTTCCAAGTTAACTCCATATCCCATAAATCATGCATTGTCAAATCCCATTGATTAAGGATGTCTAAATCCCACTGATTAAGGATGTCTAATTGGCTTCGATAATTTGTGGATCTTAGATTTCCACTAAATGTGGATGTCTATTTTGGAGGGGTACTTTACATTAAAGTTCACCCTTTACTTTCAGTCAACTGAAGTAGTTTCCAGTTGACTCTTTGTTTACTTTTAGTTAATTGAAGTAGTCTTCCAGTTAACTGCTTGTTCCCCCTTTTTAGGAATAAATCTTACTAATTGATTGGCAAGAACTCATTGTTAACTCAAGGAGATTTTGCGGTTGCCCACTCCTTTGAGTTCTATAAATAAGAGCCTTGGGCTCATTGTTTGTTTAACCTTTACTTGCTATGCAAAATTGTTGCGATATAGTTGCCAACAGCTTTGAAAGCGAATATTTGTTCACTCTTGGATGAGAGTTCATTGGCTGATTGTAATTGTGCATGATTTCGTGCCTTTGCTGTCCCAACCTTTGTAAATTCGTTGATGAAGCTTGAAGAAGAAAATCAAAAGGCGCTTGCATTTTGATCTACATATTTGAGTTCTTTCCACATTTTGTATCTAATAGCTTGTTGTTTCATTTCCCTCCTTGGATAGGGGTTCCTCCTCCTTGGATATTTGTCATTGGCAGTTATTGTTTGTTGTTGTCTAATGGATTTTCCTTCAACCTATACTTCGGATAGGGGTTCCTCCTCCTTAGCAAGTTTGTCAGCCAAGACATCGTAATTTGTCGTTTCTTGTAAGTCGTTTCCTAGCCCATACCTCGGATAGGGGTTCCTCCTCCTTGGCAGGTCTCAGATCCAACTTACTGTAAAGAGCGTTTGCTTGTATCTAACCTTATCCCGGCATATATCCGAGAATTCAGAGCCTCAGCCATATTCTAAGGAGACGGCGGATTCAGGTGATCCAACCAATCCATTCCCGCTCCTATACCCTCATGCTCTGTTTACCTTGAGGTTATTGGATAGATTAAAAGCTAGAACAGTCGTAGATAAGATTTGTAGAAACCAGAGAAAAAGCTTAGCTGCGGCGCATTGTGTTTGTGCACCCTTGTGTCCTACCGCTGAAGTACAAAAAGATAGGAACCTTAGTTTACCATTCCCTTCCTTACGCATTGCTTTCAGCAAAGAGGGACTTCTCCTCTTTAAATAACGAAGAAGTGTTGCAAAAAATTTGAAATAGCTGAACGTTTACAATCAGCACTCCAGAGGTGCTAATTTAAACGCCAACAGTCTACTTCACAAGCCCTCACATATAGCTATCTAGTTCTAAAATCTAGCATTCTATTTTTTCCTAGATTTCAAGGCTAATGAGGAGGTTCTAAGTGGGATCTATACAATCATAGAACGAATGATACTTGATCCTCAAATTGGAGCAAAAAATAATCTCTAAGATTGAGATCTATAAACTTGCACAAGGGGGGCTCTTTACACAAGACATATGCAAGGCAATTTGGATGACACTGCAACCAAATATGTCTATTAAGGGCATAATTTAAGTTCAAAATTAAAAATAATTCTTCTTTTTACATTAATATTGAAACTCAAAGTTGAACAATGTGATTGAGTTTTTTTCTCCCCATTTCAAAAACATGGTGGAAAAGGTTTGGTGCTAAGGTGCCAAATCTTCAAAGGATTGCAAGTTGTTTCTTGATCCAACCATGCAGCACTTTAGGATGCAAGCACAATTGGAGTATGTTTGAGCACATACACTCCAAAAAATGCAACAAGTCGTTAATGCAAATATTAAATTATCTTTCTTATGTTCATTACAACCTTTGCTTCTATCATAGATAAATCTTGGGCACAAACTTATCTCCCATCACTATATTGTTGGGAACACAAGATTGAAGACTAATCCAACCAAGATCCAAGCAATTTTGGAGATAAAGGCTCTCATTGATGTGATGGCAATAAAATGAGAAAGTTTATGAACAAAACATAAGTTTGAGGAAAGAAACTATTTTACTGCTAAGTTTTTAAGATCATCATTTTTTTATAAGCAATTGTCATGACTTTTCTTATATTTTTCCATTTTAACCTTAGTAATTTAAAAGTGGTTACACTCTGGCCATGTCATGTCCCTGCTAAGTGTTGTACTACTTTGGATCCAATGCTTAGATTCACAGCTTACGATTTAACTTAAAAGAAGGGGTTCCTTAGCCTTGACTATGGCATTTATCTAGTCATGTTAAAACAATATAGCAAACATGTTTTATCACCTTAAGTCTACCCTCAAGTCTCTAGTATTCATATCAGCCATAGGAGGGCTATGGTTTTAGAAGCTTTCTAGTTCATTCTCCAAGTACTATATGGTCTATATTCAATGGATTTTGTTAAAATGAGACGGATACTCCAATTCAATATTTGGACTAGTTACTTGAGTCTTGAGGCCATGTAATTTATCACCATGTATATCTGCTGCAAATCAATATAACCTTCTACATACCTTATCAAATGAAAAATTATACACAAAAAAATAAAAGAGAATCAGTCATTTAGAAAGAAACTAAAATAAAAAACTTTAAAATACATGTCAAATCTTCAATGCAAGAAAAAGAAATATTTTGAAACAACGTTACTTTAGAAATTGGACATAGGAAAAAAATTAAACAGAAAACATCACTAATGAGCTAATGAGTCACTCACAATACACTAAAAAAGAATAACCTGCATAACAGTATGGTTATTTGAAAAAAAATCGTTTGTTTATAACATTTATAAGACATGTGAACTTGTATTACAAAATACTAACCTCCCTATCAGTTTGACGGTTGTTGCTTCGTCAAGAACATCTTTACAATCACTAAGAAAATCTCTGAACTCTCGAAGCGTGTCCTGGTACTTGGTGTTGATTTCATTTGAAGACGATGTTCCACCACTTTGTTTGTCATCGTCCAATAGAAGACGATTAATCTGGAAAGAAAACTAAACAGAAGTTTTATATGTGTCCTAATATACTTCAGACTCCTTAAAGAACAACATCATGAACACTTCCAAAGATGAAAATCATGTTCACCAAATAAAAAATTATGCAACATTGGAAGACATCTTTAACCTTGTCAAGATACAACTCAGTTGCCCATGTAGAGATCATCGTTATTTGAGAACGGTCCTCACGGCCAAGATTGTCTAATTTCCTTAGCAAAAAGGTTCTCAATGCATCCTGCAATGTCAGAAGACCCATTAAAAATGAGGATGCTAGATTTGTGCCAAATCCAACAAAACAAATTTTAAAAAGATCCTGAATTAAAAAACTATTGAAACAATTTTCATACAACAAAGAAATAGAAAAACATCATCAAAATCATCCAAGTCCTACTTTCAATAATTTTTCTTCATAGAAAAGGAATTGAAATGGAGTATTAAATATAATTAAGTTAGCATACCATTCTCTAACATATATATACACTAGTTTCTTATGGCCTTTCCCCAATGATACATAAAAGAGGTTATTACGATTTGATACCTAAATGTTTGTATAATTAATCAATATTAGGCCAATTATCACATGGTTGGCATAAGCCTAACCTACCTTATACTAGAAAATATATCATTATATGGTCCTTGCCCCATCAACAATTAACTTACAAAATGTATTATATCTTATGACTCCTCAAGTTCAACTAACCAGTACATGGATATGGATAGAAATGGTTAATATTAGGAAAATTGTCCACTATACATTAGGGAAACGACCTCAAGTATTTAATGTTGTACTCCCATTTGGAGTCGTCTTGGTGATGAGGGGATGGGAATAAAACATCCCCTCTCCGCCTATATCCTCTACAAGATTTGAAGGACGTCTCCCTAATTTGAAGCGCATTTCCCACAATGTCCCCCTCGTCACAAATAAATTTGGAAATGATCTCAAACCATCAATGTTCTACAAACATCAAGACATCCACCTCCTATCACACTTTTGAAGGCATGTAAAAAAGACTCAACTAAAAAACCCTAGATTCTTTATGAAGGGCTCACAACACTCCCCAACCTAAACATTTGCAATTTAACACCCAAATATGGTGGGCACCATCAAGGTCCTTGTGGCCTAAACGGCCATAAATTGTGCTTGGCCTATTACCCCCGAACCCCAAGAGGGGTAATGACCATTTACCCCACTAAATCCCTACTCTTGTATTAGAAACATAAATTGTTGAGTGTTGTACCATATAGAAAGCAACATATTTTTATGAGTTTTTCCCAATTAGAACCCAATTAATTGAATTTCATTTATGCATTTGGTTTATGGAGACAATCACAATTCTAAGTGATACCAATATGATACCAAATTCTTCCAAAACACTTACCAAAGTTGGACCACTCCAACTATGATTCTAATCCTAATCTAAATTCGGCTTGGATTCAAATAAGGTCTATCACCAAGGCTAACCATTCATTCCAAGTGTGCTTAAGACACACCTACACCAAATGGAAAAGCATGGGAGTACTCCCTAGGCAAACCCAGGAGGACATTACAATTTTTTTTTTAAATAAATTTTAAAAAATTAAGAACACATCTTAAAAGTTTAAAAAACCTAACCCTAAAAAGTGACCTTTAAGTTGTAGAATCCCCCTTACAATTTTTTCATTTTTTTCCACAAATACTTCACCCGTTAGCATTATTAGCATAACCAAATAAGCTAGCTGAAAGGAATCCTTTCACTTTTTGATCACCCAAATCCCAATGTGCGTAGGGTGAGAGCATACTGTAGAAAGTGGATCATTAGCTTGTAAAACTGAAAACTGTTGGAAAGTACAATGCGAGACGGCTCAGCTGATCAAAATGTAATGCAAATGCAAACTCAACCACTTATTCAGCGGGAGTGTAAAGACGGCCCAACCGATCAGCATGAAATGAAAATGCAATCTTGATCACTTATTCAACGGGAGTGAAATTACAAGAAAAAGTAAATGTCTTGATGACTAGCCGACCCCTTCCGCTTTTCAGCGGGCAAAACAAGAAAGTAAAATACTGAAAGTAATAGACGGTGAGGCCTGTCACTTCCACTAAAAGTGGGAATTACAAAATGTAAATTGCAGAGATGTAAAGAGCTGATCAGTACTAGTGATTCAGCGTTACAATATGAAGTATAATCTGCAAATACAATGATACTTAGATACCCTATGATTACCAATGTGTTAGAGCATAATCTCCTAACAAGTACATGATATCCAACATATGAAATATGGCCAAAAAGACTAAGATATCAGGTCTGATATAAAATTGCAGCAAACTGAAAAACCAAACCAGCAAGTACAAATTTCACCTTTATGCTCGTAACTTGCTCCCAACACCTCCGATTGATGTGAAACCAAGTGCAATCGATGTCAGAGAGAGGGGCGACCAAGTTCAAGCCATCAAACATCACCAAACAGTCCAAAATGTATCAGCACGCTTCACAATACATAGTATGAAGGTACTACGGCCTCCCAAGAAGGGCGAACAGCAAGATAAAATCCGAAACTCCTCAATAAAATCCAAAACTTGCAAGAAGGGACCCCTAGGGTAGAGGAGAAGATATAGCAAGTACCCAGAACCCAAAAAATTCGTGCAAGGAGCAATGACTGAAAATGTGCTACAGCCAAACTCGAACCAACAACACCAAAAATGTGAAATATCAATCAAACAACCAATTTGAAGCTCAATCTGCAACCTCTGGATGAAGAAGCAGTCTCAAACCAGCTAGGTACTATCTCTCAAGTACGAAATTGATATAAGGTAGGAGGTATGCATTCCTCGAGGCAAAGGTTCTGAAATAATTTTAGCAGCATTTAGTTATGATAAGCAATGGATAACCAAAAAATGAAGACAACACTCTTATTTATAACTTTCTCCACAAATTCAAATCCATTTCCCTCCAATTAGGACGCCCAAACTGAAATTCACATTCACCATACATGATTTGCATTTGAGCTACATTTACCTCCTTTACAAAGTCGTCCCAACTCATAAGAGAAATATACTTTATTAAAATACAAGATATCATAAAATGGGCGTCCAAAATATTAAGTGAGATACTTTATAATATAACTTAAATATTTCCTCAAATAAGTCGTCCAAAATTGCTTAAGTTATATTTCACTTAAAACATCATTTTCACCAAGTGCTGAACTTGCCAAAATAAGCTCCAAGAATGTTGGAGACCAGACTGATCAAATTGCCCTGCCAGAAATAGCAACTACACTACACTGTTGAACTGTTGCTAAAAATAGCACTGCCAAAAATAGTACTTACTAAAAATAGCATACTACTAAAAATAGTAAGTGACTTCAAATGCATTTTAACCACATTCTAAGCAGCCGTTGTTACTTACTAAAAATAGTAAGTCCGGAAAAGTTACCTATTTCAATTGCATGTCATACCAGTACAAAGCCCTCTGAAAACCCAGAAAGAATCCAAAAGCTAAACTACAAAATTCCAACATGCAAACCCCTTAATCCACAAAAGAAACTTTTGAGTAGTTGGAAACCCTAATTTTGCATCTGACTAGCCTACGGGCATCTGGGGATAGGCTAATAGTCACTGGAAAGCATAGTGTTAAAAATTGGGACATTACAATCCACCCTTCCCAAAATTGCTTGTCCTTAAGCAATGCCACCACAACTCCAAAAAAAATTAAACTGATCCACACCAAAGCAAGTAGGATCCCAGGGTCCCATGTCCGTCTCAAGAAGGACCCACCATGTCGATGTTGCACCACTCTAATTACATAAGTGAAACCATTATTCCAAAACTGCACTAACCTCCCCTGTAATCCCAAAATGTTACCATCCATGAAACTCAAGTTGAAAAACTAGGAGGACTGAAATCAATACCATGCAGCATTTCATGCCCAAAAGACTCTGAGTAATCAATATCAACAATGCCATTGTCTATCACAAACCTGGGCAATAAGAAAGATAGTCTACTCAACTCAAAATCAAACTCCTTGACATATCTCCATATGGCATCTAACAAAGCCACGACTGCATATGTGACTTCTTCAAAATTTCTTGCAAAAAGGAAAGCAATCCTTTGCAAGAGCTCAACAAACTCATCCTAATAACTCCTCATGGATCTACTATGCCTCCCTTGAATTATTTTGATACAACCATGAAGACTTCTGAAAACTCTTACGGTTCCCACTCCAAGAGCCTGAGAATGATGAACCAAAGCAAGCAAAGGTTCGTTGCCCCAATCATATGTACAAGAGAGTGTATAGGAAAAGCCTTTGACTGGAGCCTGAACACTTCCCAAACATGGATACTGATTGCCCCAACTCAACATACCTCTCATCTGAGACCATAAACCAGTCCTACTAGGAGACTGTGAAGTTTAAAAATGAGTACACCAGCTACCCACCAAGTCTGAAATGGTTAACTTGAGATTTGATTTAAGGAAAATCAGCATCCAACAAGATGAACAGTTGCTGCAACACTGGAAATTATCATCCAAAATAACACATTTGCTCACATCCGAAGTTGGAAACATCCTCTCTAGTGACTCCAACTCCACATAGAACCATCCTTTGCTCAAAATATCTTTCCAATCCACTAGTTGATGAGCAAAAGAAACCATCAAAAGGCTGATAAAGAAGGGGACAGCACCAAAAAATCTGATAATTTGATCCTTATCCCTCCACAAATCCTTCTTTCCATATGTAATAAGCTCCATTAAACCATGTTGAGGATTCCAAGCATGGATACCCAAGTGAAAGTGATTTCCAACACACCGGAAAGAATACTCAACACATCCCCAAGTGCTAGTCAAAACCAAGTGCATACTCATCAAATTGGTGTCTCCTCTAGTGAACCTCTAAAGCCTATCCATGAAAACTTCAACAACATTGGAGCATGAAACATTTGATGTCTTCAAATCCAACTCCCAAAATAGACTAGTATGTGCTAATGCATCACTCACCCAAAGGGATAGATTGTCAAGCATGTAAACACCATGTTTTAATCCTTTTTTCTCCCCTACTTCATGAGTAACAAGTCTGAAATCTTCACTCGTTGTTGTAATGAAACCTTGAGCAGCTACCAAACTATGTTTGGACAACTTCTTAATGTCAAGGACATTGAAAACATCCCGATTCAACACTTCCCAAGTGGAGTCTTCATCCACAACCCACTTATGCATTCAGTATCAAGCAGCCTCAGAAGATTTCTAATCACGAAACACGGCACATCCTCATGGTTTGATATCACATCATCCATACACTGGAAACCATACCCAGTCTCATGTTCTGTCACTTCACCACATGTTTTATCATCCATCACGAAGAGAGGGTTATCATAACTTTCCTCAATACCCACTTCAAAGAGAGGGTTATCAAGAACCTCAAAGTCATCCCTTTCCTCTTGCTCACTTCCATCTTGTTGATTCAAATCTACACATGCAACTTCTTTTTTTCTTGTGAAACTTCCAAGATCAAACTCCTCTCGAAGACTATCAAGCTCACCAATTACTTGTTTGATTTCTTCAACTCTTTGCTCATTCTCTTGCTCCCTAAAATGTTTGAAATCAACTAGCTGCTCTTCTACCTCCATTAATGCCACTTGATTATTTTCTAACATATCTTTAGTTGACTCAAGCTCAAGAGTAAGCTCATCAACCTTTCTCTCTTTTCCTTGGAAGGCACCAATGGTCTTCTTTGCAATTTTGATGGCACAATCTCGATCTTCAATCAAGTGTATGTACTCTAATTTCAATGTCTCCAAGGAGTCTTTGATAAGTTGCAGATTAGGGAGAGCAACTTCATCCTTAATCCCTTTCCGTCTCTCTTCAATTTGAACCTTCCAATAGAGTTCTTCTATCAAACTGTGTGTTTGGTCAAATCTAGATAGTGCTCGCACTTCATTTTCAACAGACACCTTGAATTGACCTTCCCACTCATAAGAATGCAAAGAAGGTGAACTGCTGATAGGCTGCAACTAAAACTCATAACTCTGTTTCTTGTCTTTGCTGCCCTCACAACTGCTCCAAAACTCTTGTCTTTCACCACCAACAAGTTGAAGATGCTCAATATCGTAAATAGAATTAGACTCCACTAGTTTTTCGAGCCTTTGCTTACAACCAACTTCATGAATAGGTAGATCAGTTTTGTATTTAAAAACCTCTTTAAACTTTCCATCTTTAAGAGCCATATGGTCCTCTAGCTCTACTTCTTCCTCACTGTCTCCTTGATTAAAGGATATGGCAGCCCCCAACTCGATCAATGAATCTTTATTGATCGCTGTCCTGAAAGTTTCGGTAGCAACATATCCTTCCTTAGTGGCTGCAACCACTTCGAAGGGTTCATTATGGAACTTTGCCAAACAAACTTCTTCTTCAAAGACACCTTCTCCTGGCCACCGCATAGCTTGCAATGCAATCTGAATTTTGAGCTTCATCAAGATCAAAGGAAAATCCATCCCACAAAGGTTCTTTGTCATCCTGAAGTGCCATCACACCTGGATCCCAAGTGTTAAAAGGGTTGATTGTTCTAATCAAAGGAAATGCACTCACTATACTCCTCTTTGGGTGATGACTCTTGGAATAAGTCACTATGATCAAAAACCATGGTAACCCCTAACTCACAATCAAGATTATTATCACTGGTATGATGATAATGCTCCCCAGTAGGTGCTGTTTTGAAATTTTCAGTAGCACCAAACTCAACATTAATGGCTGCAACCTTCTCAAAGAGATCATTCTATAGCTTTTCCATACAAGCTTCTTCTCCAATGGCAAGCTAATAACTTACTTTATGATCTGATTTTTGAACAACATCAGATTTATCACAAGCATCATCACTATGGTAATGGTTAGAAGATGACTCAAAGACACCACCAACATTGCCCTCAACATGTTCCTCATTAGTGAACTCATTAGTCTCAAAACCATCATTGAATGAGTCCGAACTAGGATGCAAAACTGTTGTTTTGTTCTTTTCACCAAACCAATCTTCATTGTCTCCAATCACATGCAAGTCTAAGGGAATATTTTGGGGCTCTAACACACACTCCTCATGTGTCAAGGTTTCACCTTCAAACTCACGACCATTTTGAAGTGTCATGTGCACCTTGCTTGTGCCATCTCCCAAACTTGTCGACTAATTTTTCTCTCCAACGGGCTTACTTGTGGGCTGCAACCCACAAACAAGCACCTCTTCTTCCTTCCTTGACCCTTCAACCATGGCATGTTCTGCTTCCTTTTTAATCATTTTCTTGATGTAGTTGACCATAACAATTTTCCAGATTTCAAAACCACCACACAATTCAAGTAGAAGTCAAAAGGAATTGCATCCTTAAACTCATATGTCATGTTTTGATATTCTGCACAAAATAGGGAAGCCTCATGTTCACATTGCCTCTTGAACTATTCGGCATCTCTACTAAATTCCATTGTGGCAATTCAATTTTTGTGTTCTCCCAACAAGATGGCGAGAACTTTGGCTCTAATACCACTGTAGAATTCCCCTTACAATTTTTTTCAATTTTTTCCACACCTGTTACCGTTAGCATAACCAAATAAGCCAGCTGAAAGCAATCCTTTCACTTTCTGATCACCCAGATCCCAATGTGGGCAAAGTGAGAGCATAAAGTAGAAAGGGGATCATTAGCTTGTAAATCTGAAAACTATTCGAAAGTACAATGAGAGACGGCTCAGCCGATCAAAATGTAATGCAGATGCAAACTCAACCACTTATTCAGCGGGAGTATAAAGACGGCTCAGCCGATCAGCATGAAATGATAAAGCAAACTCGACCACTTATTCAGCAGGAGTGAAATTAGAAAAAGTAAATGTCTGGGCGGCTAGCTGACCCCTTCCGCTTTTCAGTGGGCAATACAATAAAGTAAAATATTGAAACTAATAGACGTTGAGGCCTGTCTCTTCCACTAAAAGTGGAAATTACATAATGTAAATTGCAGAGATGTAAAGAGCTGATCAGTACTACTGATTCAGCATTACAATATGAAATATAATCTATAAATACAACGATACTTAGATACCCTATGATCACCAATGTGTTAGAACATAATCTCCTCACAAGTACATGATATCCAACATATGAAATATGGCCAAAAAGATTGAGATATCAGGTCTGATATAAAATTGCAGCAAACTGAAAAACCAAACCAGTAAGTACAAATTTCACCTTTATGCTCATAACTTGCTCCCAACACCTCCAATTGATGTGAATCCAAGTGCAATGGATGCCAGAGAAAGGGGTGACCAAGTTCAAGCGATCAAACATCACCAAACAGTCCAAAATGTATTAGCACGCTTCCCAATACATAGTCTGAAGGTAGTATGGCCTCCCAAGAAGGGCGACCAGCAAGATAAAATCCAAAACTCCTCAATAAAATCTGCAAACTTGCAAGAAGGGACACCTAGGGTAGAGGAGAAGATATAGCAAGTGCCCAGAACCCAAAAAATTCGTGCAAGGAGCAATGAGTGAAAATGTGCTATAGCCAAACTCAAACCAGCAACACCAAAAATGTGAAATATCAATCAAACAGCCAACTTGAAGCTCAATCTGCAACCTCTGGATGAAGAAGCAGTCTCAAACCAGCTAGGTACTATCTCTCAAGTACGGAACTGATATAAGCTAGGAGGTATGCGTTCCTCGAAGCAAGGGTTCTGAAATAATTTCAGTAGCATTTCGTTACGATAAGCAATGGATAACCAAAAATGAAGACAACACTCTTATTTATAACTTTCTCCACAAATTCAAATCTATTCCCCTCCAATTAGGGTGCCCAAACTGAAATTCACATTCACCATACATGATTTGAATTTGAGCTACATTTACCTCCTTTACAAAGTCGTCCCAACTCATAAGAGAAATATACTTTATTAAAATGCAAGATATCATAAAATGGGCATCCAAAATATTAAGTGAGATACTTTATAATATAACTTAAATATTTCCTCAAATAAGTCGTCCAAAATTGCTTAAGTTATATTTCACTCAGAACATCATTTTCACCACGTGCTAAACTTGCCAAAACAAGCTCCAAGAATGTTGAAGACCAAACTGCTCAGACTGCCCTGCCAGAAATAGCCACTGCACTGAACTGTTGAACTACTGCTAAAAATAGCACTGCCAAAAATAGTACTTACTAAAAATAGCATATTGCTAAAAATAGTGACTTCAAATGTATTTTAACCACATTCTAAGCAGCCGTCATAACTTACTAAAAATAGTAAGTCCAAAAAACTTACCTGTTTCAGTTGCATGTCATACCACTATGAAGCTCTCCAAAAACCTAGAAAGAATCCAAAAACTAAACTACAAAATTCCAACATGCAAACCCCTGAATCCACAAAAGAAACCTCCAAGCAGTTGAAAACCCTAATTTTGCATTTGACTAGCCTCCGAGCATCCGAGGATAGGCTAACAGTCATTCAAAAGCATAGTGCTAAAAATGGGGACATTACATAAGTCAATAAAGACATTACATAAGTCAATAAAGAAACACAAAACACAAACATAAACATATTCCTATCTCTCATTCCTCATTCACACAAAACTCATTTTCTACTAATTGCTTAGAGTTCTTAGTTTTCTAAATACTAAAGTATTGTGAAAGTTATATCAATGAGAATGACCATTCAAACAGGTTCTTTTTCAGTTTTAGTAAGTTTCTTAAAATTTATTTCCAAGCTCAACTTTTTTCCTCTTTTAAGAACATTTTATTATTGTTTTTCAATTTCTTGTTCATTTTTTAGAAGTGATAGTAGGGCTGTAGTTACATTATTTTTTTCCCTATTTTTTTAACAATGAGAGACTTGTGTTGCACTATTGTATTTTTTGTATTTATTTATTTTTAAAACTTAAGTTACTAGTTGGGGTTCAGGTTTGAGTTCAAGTATGCAAGTACAACCAAATAAATGGAGGGTTGAGTTTGTTTCAAGTATGTCTATACAAAAAAATATATAAAAACTATAAATATATACACATTTGCAGCCTTGAAATAGGAATTAAGTTTAGAATACCACATGACATGTATATAATAACAAAAAATACTGCTTCAACATCAATTTTCGAACTCAAATGTCATGATAGATATTCATTGTTCAATATTAAAATAATAAAATCAGCAATCAAAATCATATGGATCTTCAAAAATATCATCATCATCATCATCATCATCATATTAATAGTAGAAAATGGCATTAGACAATTAACTTCAAGAGCGGCAAATTGATGTTCTAGAATTCATGCAACAAGGCACAAAGGAGATGTATCCATAAGAAGATAACTCCAATGTGGCAATGTTACACCCCGATTGTATAGCTACTAAGATATTAGTATTGCATAGGGAATAAGTGATTGTAGAAGACAATTTTGTGAATGAATAAGATATGTTGCACCTTGTTATCAATATGAGTATTGTACATTAATAATTGTCTCATTTTATGTTGTTTTAATTGATGTTATTCATGGTGAAAATATGCATTATGAGGTTGATGAATCATGTTGATATATCTTGTGAAGTTTATATATTGTTGTGAGCATTTGATTGCCGTGAGTTTATGACAGTGGATGCAGGTATGAGGACCATTCCTCCAAGCAGAGGAGAGATATCACTTGGGAGAGGAGCTTGGTAGGGTAAACAATAACAAGAACCATTTGAGCATACATACACATGTTCCTTAGACTGAGTAAGCTAAGTCAGATAAGTTGGTCTTGATAAGTCATCCATAGGCTTTAGGAGTCTGGGTTACTTCTTTGTGCTTTGTGAGTGATGACTGTTTGTTTATCAAACTTACAGTATTATGATCATTGTGAGGATAACGTGAATGAACATAAGTGAATAGGTTAAGTGGGTGTGTATATACATGTATATATTATGTACACTGAGGTATATACAAGTATATACATGTATATATATATATACACACACTACCTGTTATTTGTGGATATTGATATAATATTATTATTTCCTGATGACTTTACGTAAAAATATATATATATTTATTTATATATATCGGGTTGTTGACTGGCTCACGATATATTTATATATTTATTAAATATATCTATAATATATATATGTAATTATATATTATGGAATTATATATAATATTATTATGGTTATATTAAAATATAAATATATATATTAATAAATACTCGAGTATTTAATATATATATATATATATGTTTAATATATTTAGGACTATAATAATATTTATATAATAAAATATATAAAGGAATTATATTTTAATATTATAAATCTCTAAAGTGAAAATAGATTATATTTCACTTAGAGTAATTATTAAAGTTTAAAATATTTTAAAACTCTAAAGTGAAAAATTAAAAGATTTAAATTTTTACTTGGAGTAAATATTTAAGAATGAAACTATGGAAAAACAAATTAAATCTCTTAAACTAAGGGAGAATCGAGCTTTTTCATTTGAAAAGAGTTCAAAAACTATAGAGAAATTGAAATATTTGAGGTGAATATTTAAAAAGGAAAAAAAATTATGAAGAAGGTTTTTTCCCGTGAAATGGCGTTGGAGGAAAATGTAGGAAATGCTGGAGGAAATTTTCAAACAAAAGCTGGAAAGAGGGAGACGCAGCCTACAATGTATGAGGTGTTGCAAAATTTACCTTGACCGATTCACTAAAATGGTGAATCATTTCTTCTTGGGTGCCAAAGCTGGTAAGTTCCTATAAGTGGCGTTTTTCCCTTTCTAAGTTGATTAAGTCTTGATTTGTTGGCTTAAATGAAGTCAATTCACACTCATTTTTGATGAATAATGGTTTAGAAACCCGCCAGGTCTAACTTTGAATGTCTTTGAGCATTGTGTTGTCATTCTACATGCCTCCATAAGTGGAAATCGTTGCATTTTGGGCCCTATATAGACGCCATGCCATTCAATGTATCATCACTTGTGCAATCAGAGTTTTGCTTTTCCTTGAGCTCTCATCTCCATTTCATTATACTACTTGCATACTTTGTATTGCTGAGAGAAAAATACAGTGATTTTACCAGCAATTGCCATAAACAGTGAAAATCCCAAATTAAGTTGAGAGTGAAGTCATTGTGAGTATATAGTTGAGTAGGAAATTAGTGGTGGATTCATTATTAAGAGAAGATTTGTAGGGAGTTCATTATAGAGTGAGAAAATATCATTGAAAAGCCAATCTTAGTGAGAAGTCTTTGTTATTCTGAAAGCTTGTTTGAAAGAGGGACTGGAAGAACAATTTTGGAAGGAGACATTTGTAGACCGTTTCATTTCTAAGTAGATAGTTTGATGTGGGATGTATGGGGTGACTGAATACCCATTGAAGGACATAGCCTACGCGTAGAGTAAGATAGCCTTAAGTCAAATCAGCCCTGAGTAGTGTTTATGATAGATGACCATCATTCGAAGTACTGAATGAGAATACTTTGGCCAAAGTAGTGAAATGTACGGCATCCACTTAGGTGTGAGATAGTTGAGACTACACTGTCAGTTCATTGTGATCCTTGTACTAGTTTGAGATTGTGAAATAGCAAGGTTCTAGTTGTGTAGGACACAGCACTATGCCCAGTTGGTAATCGTTAAAAGATACCCTACCAATCTCTTCGACGAAGGGAGGGCCATCTATTAAATAATGGATGTGCGGAGAACCGCATTATAAGTCTGTGGTTGGCAGAAAAGCGCCCGAGTGATGTTTCTCCTCCACAGCAAGCGGTCGATGTACCAAGATTTGAAAGGAAAGGAACTTGGACCTTCTTACTACTATTTGTTCAAAAGCTCTCAAGCTATGTATGTAATTATATTACTTTTGTACTCTGATTTATATATGCAATGAAAATGGAATTCATGTGGAAATATATTGTAACTTGTATACATTTATCAATGAAGAAAGGAAAAATTTTATTGTATTACCTTTGTTACTTGTTATCTTTATATGTTTGGAGTAAAATTGGAAACATTTTAAATTACGCAAGGAATAGGTCGTTACAAGCAAAGCCCGAAATCAAATGTACCTCCAATAACTACAAGTTCAAGTCAAGGTGGTGTGGATTAGGAAGCAAACAAGTAGTTTATCCTAGTCCTCCAAGTTACAAGACCAAACAAGTAATCAATCCCCTTTGATGCCAAGGACAACACCTCCAAGCAATCACATGACAAAATGTGGACCATATGAGGGTGTTGACAAACCAATGCTCCCTCTTTAACCCCTCAAATAGAGACCCCAATCTGGTCGTGTTCTCTAACTTAGTCAAAAAAGCAAACAAAAATTAGAAGGGTACTAGGTTCTACCCATGTTTGTTCAAGTACACTACACAACATACTTGGAAAAAATTGGGTGTGCTTTGTAGCACCTTGCATGTACCCAAAACAAATCAGTACACCACTCATGTTAACTATGAAGAAACCTGAATCTAAAGCAACTTTTGAGAAAACAAAACTTAAACTTAATTTAAAACATGTAGGTAAAGGTATAGTTTAAAATCACTCGTAGTTCTAGCTCAATGGACCAAGGGTCGGCTAAGGGTTTAAAATTTAACCCATTATGACTGATTTTATAACATGTGACAATGATTGAACAACTTGTTATTATCCAATTTCAAATCCATAACCTAGATGAACAAATAACTTCAATACATAACCTGATGTTATTATCCAATTTCATTTTTACCAATAAAATCACAAACAAAGACAAGTAAGCTAACTTGAATGACAATTTCAGCACCATAAGCATAGTGTCCACTATCATATTTAATTATTGTCCCTAAAGCAAATATTTATAAGTTACCAAATTTCAAATTTTTGGGACGTGATAATAATTAATTTATCCCAAACAATCAATGTTTTAAAGCACAACCACTTAAACCTTTCAAAAGCAAGAAAGAAATAACTTAAAGCAAAAACTATAAAAAGAAAGGATAAAATAAAAATTAACTAAAGCAACCTAAAAATAGATCATTTTTTTGTCTAAGAATAAGACCTCCAAAATAGCAACTGCCAAAAATAGCAATTGATGCACAAATGTCCTCTATGAATCTGATGCAGCTGTTTCTCTAAAACTGCTGGATACTCTTAAGATTTTTGAAACCTTAAACACAATGAGACTTCACCAAACAAACTTGGTGATTCACATCTGATGCCACACCATAGACAAGACAAATTTAGAGTTCTAAACCATAGGTCCTTTGTCAATGATTAAAGCCTTCACGAGACAAGTCATCCCCTGAAGAGAATTGACCTAAATGCAATCGCAAGATTTCCAGTGCTCTGAGCCCTTCTTTCATATTGATGACCACAAGCATGGCTGCCACATCATACCTTCGCACTTGCCAAACACTTAGGACAAACCCTACTGAAGATGAAAATAATCATGAACTACCACTGAAAGTCTGAAACCATTGTTATTGAACACAAATCTACATTACACACAAAACAGTAGATGATTGCAACAATTTTAGAATACAAATAATTACATCAGCCAAACTCTAGTTGAGAATGTTTTGCATAAGTCACAAGATTTATACTGAAAATGCCCTTTATTCTTCATTGTTCTGACTGTGACTGTTCAAACTACAGAAAGTACTTGAAACTAAGGTATAGCGAAAGTGCATAGCCTGCCATCATTTATTACTCTAAGTGCTACTGATATAACTGACTTAGGGCAATAGTCTCGCCATTTCAGAAGACTGAAATCCTATTAGGTGCATTGTTACAGAGGTGATGCCACTTAAGTCTGTCTTAACATCATTAAGTGCCCAACCTTGATGCCTCAGTCATTTAGATCACACTCAGGTGTTCCTTTCATGGTGTTCCTGCACTTCAACATCTTATATTCACTGATTAGGCACATCCTTGTGTTTACTCTGCCACTTAAACTTCTCTTTATCATTCCAGGCATGCCTCAAAGCTTCTCTTGCTACTTAAGACTCATACAAAGGCTTGGTTTTGTTACTCATGTCACTCAAAGTTGTCTAGGCACATGTTCCTATTACTTCTACCACCAAAATGATGTTATGTATAGCTGTAGGCATGCCTAAACATCACCTTTGTCACTCAAAACCTTCACAACACAAGTCAAGCATGCTTTTGTTCATTGATGTAACTGAAGTTGCACCGAGGCACTTATTTTGCCTGCATCTGCCACTCAAAGGACTCGCTTTTACCCTCAAATGCACTTTCAAACTACTTTGCCACATAAAGACACCATATTTGACACTTAGAGACCCCCATAAGTCATCAATGTCACTTAAAGGACTAATTTCTCCTTCGAGATGCCTATTTGGAGCATCCTTCTCACTAAAGTTTCATTGCTTGCACATAGGAAGGCTTTCTTGTGTATCATGTCACTTGAAATTATTCTTCTTGCAAGTCACGGGAAAGTGTTGGAATTGAAAGAAGGCTGTGATTCCCTTATGCAACCCCCGACTCAGCCTACATCTCACGCCAAACTCTTGAATGCCTACTCTTCATCATGCAACCTGTAAGTGTTCAGCGAATGAATGCAGATTGGTATGCTCTGTAAATGCTACACCCAACAACAATGAACATTAAAGCAATATCTTCCAAAACATACACGTCCAATAATAAAATGCAACCCAGGTATTAATAACAATAGTCACAACTTTTCCTATAACTGATCTCTTTCCAGTGCTGAGGGTGTAAGCCAATCACACGTTTCTTATGAACACACCCAGCAAGAGCATTAATTCATCGTCCCACTATAAATCGTACGGCCCCTTCTGTCCAAAGAATATGGTATGACTGGCAGAGATTCTAAGCATAAAATAAATATATTAATTTGTAATATTTCAAAATAGGCACCTTGCAAGCTCTGAATTATTTCACAACCTGGAAATCTTCAACGCAATATCATATGAATTCTTCACTCCTGAAACTTATCCAAAACCCTACAAATTTGTCTCAAAACAAGACTCACAAATTTTAGCAAATCGATGAATCGATCGTTGACGTCCAAACGCGAATCCTGAAGTGAATCTGCCTGTGAAAGGATTTGGGTTTTCGTCCAAATTCGTAGACTCGAGGGTTTTCGTCCTCAAGCACTTGAAAGCTGAGCTCCCAAACCAAACAAATAATAATAATCTTCACATAATTTGAAAATGAGCTCTCAAGTCCTTTTATAATACCTTTTTAGGTTTTCCTGCCAAAACACCCTTTTATAAAGTGACATTAAAATACTTTATAATATCTTTTAAATATTCCACGCTGTCACTTTATTCGCCTCATTAATATAATTATTTAATATTACCTTTATAATTGCTCTTTTTGTCAAGCAACATTAAATAACTAAATTGATTAATTAATTTAGCTCCAGTAGCGACGAGATGGGAAATGTAAGATAGCACCCCTGTTTTTTTTTTTTTTTTTGATAATCCTCTTGTTGCTGTTTGCTTGTTTGTAGATGTTTATTTGTATTTGATTTGTGGTGCAATGCATTCAATGAAACAAATTGCAAGAGATAACAATACCAATAAACTGAAAACTCTTTTCAATGAAATGACAAGAAACAAGTTTTATTTTCTATTATCATGAAATACAACATTTAATTTTCAGACCTGGTAAACATTTTGTAGCAGCAATAAACTCCAGAAATGAGCACCAAACCCAGCATAGTCTTTGCACACCAAGACACACTAAATTCCAACACCCAAGCACCCTTTTTCTAACACTAAAGCCTCCAACCCAAACTCCCTTTGTGCAGGTCAAAACAGAAGATTTAATGGAGCAAGGGGCGGCCCTCCTGGATAGGTCGACTTGACCTAGAAAATTGCACACTTCACCAAAAATTGCAAACAAGTACTCAAAATGATCGTCCTGAGAAGAGGAATATTTTGCAACAATACCCAGAATGAAATCCTCAAGAGATAAAAAGCTGTTAATGAAAAACCAGGTTCAGGTCCATGACTACAGTTGTCCAGAAACTGGAAAATATCACTCCAAAACTTCTGAAAATCACATCAAAACTGAAGCTAAACCAAAGCACACCAAAAACTCTTAAAGTACTGAAAAATCTTCATGTTTCTTTCTCCTATAGATCAATCTTGAAGCTCATGTTGAAATAAATTTGTAACCAACACCAATATCTGACTAGGGTGGATATTTCACCACCAAAATCAGCCCAACAATGGAGGGTTTTCGTCCTCACAATGTTTCCCAAGCAACCAGATGAAAATCCAGCAGCATTTTAGTAAGTTGTCAAGTCTGCATAATGAGAAATGAGAGCCAAACTTCATTTTATAAGATTAGGGCAGAAATGGACTCTAAAAGTCTTTTAATTTCTCTCTAAGAAATGGGCGCCCTTTTCAAATTTTTAATTTTTAAACATTTAAATGTCTCATCTCTTCATTTTGGTGTCCACTTTGGAAGTCTTATAAAAAATATCAAAACCCCTTTAAAATATTAATTCCTCTTCTTTAGGCGTCCATTATAAAATAATAATTTATTTAAAAAGACTTGCCTCCTCCATTTTGGCATCACTTTATTAAAAGTCCCTTTTTGAAATATTAAACTTTCAAAACAACTTTAAGTTGTTCCTCTAGGTGCCTTGGTACCATAATGACCACTTTACCCCTTAGCTTAAGTTATAATTTAACTTTATAATTCAATTTTATAAAAATGACTAAGTGGTCAAATAATCAAATATTAAGCTGCAACCTTAGGCTCTCCAATTGAAAACTAGATAATTTCACTGCTGCAAATGCACAAGTCTGGAACCAACTTCCCCAATGGTGACTTACTAAAAATAGCACTGCTATAAATAGTAAGTATATGCCCAAAGCCCAAAACTGAGTGAAACTGAAGACCAATGAGGAAACTATGACCAACTGATGATGGCAACACTGTAACTGGCCACTACTAAAAATAGAAACCCCTCTGGAAAACCCTAAACTGAGCTACAAAGAATAGCACTTATTATAAATAGCATACTACTAAAAATAGTGACTCCAAATGCATTTTGAGCACAAACCGAGCGGCCGTCACAACTTACTAAAAATAGTAAGTCCGGAAAAGGTTGTCAGATGCAAATGCATGTCATACCACTACGAAGCTCTTTGAAAACTCAGAAAGAATCCAGAACCCAAACCTGCATGCAAACCCCTGATCGAAATGCATGTCACATCCCTCTGAAGCCCTCCAAAAACCCAGAAAGAATCCATAAACAAAACTGTGAAACTCTAACATGCAAATCCCTGAATCCACAACTGAAGCCTCCAAACAACTAGAAACCCTAATTCTGCATCTCACTAGTCTACGGGTGTCTAGGAAAGGGCTAACTGTCTCTGGAAAGCATAGTGCTAAACATGGGGACATTACAGTCCTCCCTTCCCAGATATTGCTTACCCTCAAGCAATCTGCAACTACATACCAACCCAACTGCCATAGCACCTATAGGCCAAAGCAAAATATCAACTCCATTTGTCTACCAACCACCTGAATCCCAAATGAACCTGTCGAATGCTCCAACAAATATCCTCTGTATGCAATTGAAGCCCAAGACTTTGTCAAGCTTTGTCAATCGGTGAAGCAATCCACCCAAAATTAAAATTCCTGGATCCCATGGACAAACTGGGAGTCTTTCATTCCCAATCTTTGATGGCTCCTACTGCACCACTCTTATTACAATTGGAATGCCAAACCACCCAATCTTTGCTTCTTTATCATGTATCCCAATAGCATGACCAACCTGAAGAAGCAACTTAGAATACCCGTAAGATTTGTTTCCTCCTTCCATAGAAGGAAACACCTCAAACCAACCATCCACCCCACTCTTATGTGTCATTCGGAACATCAAGTTATCTGTAAGTGGGCTGAAAGAAAAAGAGTATGCATATACCACAGTGTAATCGTAGTGGAATGCATCCACAAACTCCAATGAAAATCTTGAAGCAACACTAGGATTCCATTCCTCATTGTAATCATTGGTAGTCTCACAATGCAAATCATGGAGAGATGGGTTTGCATCATCACGCCAAACCCTCTCATCAAATCCAACTGATGAACATTCAATATGCTCTACCCCAAAGACATCTTCATGCTCAACCTCGGTGACAGTAGAGCTATGGTTGTCACTGGATGATTCTTCATCATTAGGTGACTCTTCTCCTACCTTGTAGGGAGGGGAGTGAGTTAAAATTAACTCATCCACCTTCCTCTCTTCCACCAAGAACTTCCTTGCAAAGTTGATGGCAAGGTTTCTAACGGAAAGCAAATGCAAGTTACCTGATTTTAGGACTTCAAGGGCATGCTTGACTGCTTGCAAACTCAATGCCTTGACTCCAACTCTTGGACCCTCTTGTCCCCCCTCAAAATTAATAGTCCAAATGAGATATTCAATGAACTTGTTTGTCATTTCAACGCCTTTTCTTGTTGAATACTCATCCTTAAGGGCTGATCCAAGAGGTGTAGCATGCTGAAGATTATATGCATTGCCTATCAAAGCCTTAACCTCATGGCTGCAATCTGCACTTTCTCATGAAATTTTCTCCTCCAATTTCAAGAGTTCATACTCTTGAAGTACCTCCCCATCAGTATCACCATGTTGAATCATTTGAGTATGGGGATTGCCAGAATTTTCATGCAATGTCTCACGCACATGGAGTTCACTAACTTCTTCAACCATTTGTTTAATTTCCATAATTTGTGAGTGAGGTTGTTCTTTGGATGGATCTGCCATAGAATACTGATTCCCTGATTGGCCTGATCTAGAATGTGCCAAACTCAGTTGTAAAAAAAGCTCCTTAATCTGATTTTCTGCTTCTTGAAGGGCTACTTCAGTAGTTTCCAAGGAATTTTTAGTATTCACAAGCTCGGAGGTAAGATTGTCAACTTCTTCTTTCCTTCTCAAAGCATCTAAACAAATTACAGCAAGATCGAGGAGATGATCTCGATCTGAAAGCAGATTTAAATAATTTGATTTCATTGTCTCCATAGCTGTTTTGATTGCCTATAAATCAGCATGATAGGATTCCTCTTCAAAACCTTTTTTCCCTCCCTCAAGTTGAACCTTCCAAAGGTGATTTACAATCAACTTGTGACAGCTATCGAAATGTGATAATGCTGCTACAATCTTGTCTTCACTAACCTTCAGTTGGTTCTCCACATTAGGCTTATGAACAATATTGGATTCATTTGATGAAGTAGCTGATTGACCTTGAAGAACTTGACTCTCCCCAAAATCTTCTTCTATGATAAACTCTTTGCATACTTGCTGATTTGGAACTAGGGCAGTGTCAGTTCCAAAGACAAAGTCATCATCATCATCCCACTTAACTGTTTCACTAGATGATGTCATACTTTCTTCGTGTAGAAGAAATGGGACAGTGTTAAAATCACACTTAGAATCATCAAACTCAGTTGTAATGGAGGAAGCACCTGAAACTTCAATCATCCTTAGCATCAAAAACATTAGAGGCAATTTCCTCTTTCACAATCTTTGCTTTTGTGACTATTTGCTCCAATCCTTGGTCCTGACACCTACGGCTGGGTTCCCAAGCTTCTTTGCATACAAAGCAAAGTTTCTTTCTCTAGAGATCATTTTTGCTGCTTTCTTTTTGTAAGTCCTCTTTTCCTTTTTCCTCTGTATTAGTATTAGCTTTCCTTTCTTTTGCAGAAAGAGGATCTAATATTTCAGGATGTTGTAGAAGCTTTGTCAAATTCTTATCATAGTCCCAGAAGACCTGCGTCAATTTTGTCATGAGTTCCTGCATAGATTTCATCTTACTCAACCAATAACCTGCTGAAACTGTGTTAGGTGAGTGCTGGTCACTCAATGAAACAACTGAAATAAACCTTTCATTGATAACCCTCAGGCTGGCAAGATGCACAACTCTAATACCACTGTAAAATCCCTAGCCCAATCTTACACGATTTTTAACTCGATTTTCTAGTTTGACACTTGGAAACATTTTGCCAAACATGCACAATATATTGCATAATATAATAATTGAAAACTTCAGATACATTGCACATTACACATTGATGTTCATGTATCATTCACTGTTATTACAATATTCACATTTTCAAGCTACAGCAATATTACATTCCAAACTAACAGTGACAATGAGCAATTTTATAGCCTGATAGCAATCTGGATTGTGCAACAACAGTAGACAATTTCATACAAATGATATTCAGACCATATACAGTAATGAACAGCAATTTTATTATTGTTGATCAAACCTGGAAACTCCACATCTGGCTTAGGAATGGCTCACAACACCATGTGAAATGATAGCAATGTGCATGAGACTCACACACAGTCCATAGCCTTTAGTCAACCTCTGCTCCAGCCTTAGTGCCTATAGGAAACTCCACGTGATGCATCTCCAGGCCCACATTTGGTGTTTGTTGTTGTACAAGGTGTTAACTCTCATGCCAGCCCAATTAGACTCCCACGCCACTGCTAATAATGCCCTTGCAAGTCACAAGAAAGTATTGGAGTTGAAAGAAGGCTGCGATTCCCTTATGCAACCCCCGACTCAGCCTATATCTTACACCAAACTCTTGAATGCCTACTCTTCATCATGCAACCTGTAAGTGTTCAACAAATGAATGCAGATTGGTATGGTCTATAAATGCTATGCCCAGCAACAATGAACATTAAAGCAATATCTTCCAGAAGATACACGTCTAGTAATAAAATGCAACCCAAGTATTAATAACAATAGTCACGACTTTGCCTATAACTGATCTCTTTCCAATGTTGGGGGTGTAAGGCAATCACACGTTTCTTATGAACACACCTATACGGCCCCTTCTGTCCAAAGAATACGGTACGAATGGCAGAGATTCTAAGCATAAAATAAATATATTAATTTGCAATATTTCAAACTAGGCACCTTGCAAGCTCTGAATTATTTCACAACCTGGAAATCTTCAATGCAATATCCTGTGAAATCTTCACTCCTGAAACTTATCAAAAACCTTAGAAATTTGTCTCAGAACGAGACTCACAAATTTCAGCAAATCGATGAATCGATCGTTGACGTCCAAACGTGAATCCTGAAGTGAATCCGCCTATGAAAGGATTCAGGTTTTCATCCAAATCCGTAGGCTCAAGGGTTTCCGTCCTCAAGCACCCGAAAGCTGAGCTCTCAAACCAAACAAATAATAATAATCTTCACATAATGAGAAAATGAGCTCTCAAGTCCTTTTATAATACCTTTTTAGATTTTCCCGCCAAAACACCTTTTCATAAAGTGACAATAAAATACTTTATAATATCTTTTAAATATTCCATGGTGTCACTTTATTCGCCTCATTAATATAATTATTTAATACTACCTTTACAATTGCACTCTTTTCCAGGCAACATTAAATAATTAAATTAATTAATTAATATAGCTCATGTAACGGCAGGATGGAAAATGGGGACATTACATTGATCTTCATCATAAATCACGTATGTGCCAAGGCCAATAGCATCATACTTTTTGAATGGGTCACTTCTCATAAATTCATTTATCAAGACTTCTTCTTCGGGGCTTCTATCCCTAGTAGTCTCCTCATCTTCTAGCATCTCTACACAATACATTTCATTTTTTGTGAAAGACAAATGTGTAGCTTCAAAGTTCATCATAGCATCGTCTGCTATGTGCTCTAAGTGTAGGGTTCTGATAATACTTTCATCTTGGTACCACACTTGGTTCTTAGGATTAGATGAGACCAATCAAGAGACAAATATCCTCAAATTTTAGCAGTAAAATCCCTAGATAGACATAGCCCAAAGATGGGAGGGATATCAATTACAACCACCTCTTGGACGACTATATTGTTGGGACATGAATATAGGGTCAAGGGAAGGCTTTTGATTAGTCCTACGGCCTCGACCTTTTTTCCATCTAACTACATGATTCCTCTATCAAGGGGCTCATATTCTAATTTTAGTGAATCCGCAATCAATTTGGGCATGACTGTGGTGCTAGCACCAGAGTCAATCATAGAATTATGTAACAGCTTATCCCCTACAACGAGGGTCAAGAAAAATGGGGTAGGTTTTGGCTTATTACTTAACTCCTCCTTCGCCACCTTTTCCTTTGTGTTTATGAATGTCACAACTCCCAAAGCCCGAGACTCTTGAACAGGCCTTTTGCCTTTCTCTTGATTGGGTTTTGGGGATGCATTAGCTTGCGGCAATGGTAGTTAATCTTCCTCCAAAGCTTCTTGCAACAAGGTTTTTTGCTTAGGGATAACCAAAATATCCCATAAAGAGACATGGGTTGGGGCCTTCTTCAATTGCTCCACTACATTGAGCAATTCAGCTATTTGGAGTTTTGACTCCTTCGCCTTGCTCACTGTCGCCTCGCTCTGCTTCTAGAACACAAGGACCACTACTAGTGGTTCCAGGCTCTTTTGAGGGACTGGCTTAGGTTGTGGTATAACAAGTACATGCTCTCTAGTCAACCTCCTTTTAGACCGGGTCAAATAATCTAACTGAACCTGAGGGGTTTGAGACGTTGATGTGTCATTGGTGAACATTGCATCCTCTCCCTCCATCCAAGAAAATAGAGCATGGTTCAAAGCAATTTCTCCTTCTTGTTCAAGAGACATGCCTTGCATTTGCACCTCTAGGATGGCATTTTCCACTCCCAAGGACTGATTGGGACTTGCGTTTGTATTGGCAGTTATCCCTTGGTTCCATTGTTTTAAGATCCTCTGCTGGAGATTTTCCCTAGGGCAATTCTAAGGCATATGCCCATCATTGCATGGGAAACACCATGCACTCGAGTCATCCACCGAATTATTCTAACCAACTACGATTTCTCTGTTATGATTCGGCGTTATGGTTTGAAGCACAATGGGGACTGAAACTATTTGATTCGAAGGCTAGGAATGATTATTTGCTCGCACCCCTCCTTGGTATTGATTATGCTAGAAGGGAGGTTTACTACCTTGAAAATCTTGGTAAGGGGGCTTAAGCGGCACAGCTTGCTGCCTTTTGAGGTTAAGTATCTCACTTGAAAAGGTTTGCAGCAAATTTTTCATGTCGCTCACCTCTACAACCAAGGATGCAAGAGCAACTACATTGGTTTGTGCATTGGGATACACATACATGGAAGGAGGCATGGCAGATGTGTTGGGAGCATCTTCAGGTATCAGAGATGGTATATCGGGGAACACTGGCATGGGCTGTCGAGGAGGGAGCTTTCTGACATCTATAAGATTGTTCTTAGCTCTAACAACCAAGTCATATGCATCTGGAAGGGTCTATCCTCCTAATGATTGAATTATTACGGCTATATCAAAGTTAAAAGCCTTCAGGTAGAAAACAATAGCCATACCCACTAGGCTTCTAGCTATCAAGGGGATCCTTTGCAACGTTTTGTGAAACCTAGTGTTGAAATCCGTGAAAGCTTCTTGAGCAACCCTTTTGATGGTTATCAGTTGTTGGAGTAAGGAATATTAGTCACCCTCCTCTGAGAATCTTTTGAAAAAGCTATCTCAAGTTGATCCCATGTAGCAATTGAATTAGGGGCTAATGATCTATACTAGTCTAGCACTTTCCCTTTAAAGGAAGCAACAAGCAACCTCAAGGCGACATTCTGCTCTATCACATGATGAACCATGCACACGTCTGCAACATCTTGCAAATGTTCCACTAGTGTCCTGCAATCCTCTCCACTGAACTTAGTGAGAGCTTTTAAAGTGTCAGCGAGAATGGGATCCCACATTGTTGGAGGGGTCGAAGGAATGAGCGAGCTACCACTATTCCATGCTACAAAGTTCCTGGGTGGTCTTGGAACAGCCATTTGTTGCGCTTAAGCTTGCGTTGGTGTCTGTGTTGCTCCACTTCTTGGAGTTCTTTGTTGTTTGACAGTCACCAGCAGAGGTGAGAGCAGTTCGGGATTACACGATGTCAGTGATCTGGTGATGGGCCTCCGACTCATAAACTTGCTTCTTCCCTAGCGGAGTATTTCGGTCGCATCGGGCGTGCCAAAAAAAACTTTTGACTGAAGGTGATGCTTAGATGATACAATTTATGGGAAGTTCTGCAAATGGGGGACTAAGATGCACTCTGCAAAACAACCTCTAGGATTTTAGAAGTTGGCTCTTCGTTGTGTTAACAGGGGGGAGGAAAAGGGAGAAGGAATGAAAAACAAATAATCCTTAGGCGATGTGCCAAGCTTTTACAACATTTCAAACCTGATATGGCATAATAAAATCTCAATCAAAATAATTTCTGCAAAAGTTTGAACCCTACATACATTAAGGCAACTAAAATTCTAAAAGTTGAAAGAGAATGAATTGTAACCGCAAACACTTTGATATACACAGAGCATGAATTCAAATAAACAAACAGAGCTAAACACATGGCAATGGCGAACATGGAACGGTTCTTATGTATTCAGTACCATTCTTTAAGAAAAATAGCATACTAAGATCTATGTTACAGAAAATAATTATCCCTTTTGAGTTATGTTAAGTGATTAAAATTTTTTTACTACTTTAACCATGCCGCACAAGGCTTAAATATAAAAAGCCATCCCCTACGAAATGGAAACCAACACAACCAAAAAGATTCCCCACTCACATACCCGTCGGCCTCAACTCCATCTAGACCATTGAAATGACCATACTGAGCAATCATGAGCGACCTCCAATGAGGGCGATGATGCCAACTGCTCCACCTTGATCTGATCAGCAATTGCCTATGACCCTTCATAATCTGAGTGCTAGTGATGAGCATTCATTTCCAGGGCGCAAACAAGTAGGCCACTTGCTGGCGTTTTTCCCTTTGTTCGCAATGGACCCGCCAAGAGTTTCGGCCAACCGCGCATCAGATATTACTTACGATGCTCTAAAGCTCCTTCGGGTTGTGTTGCCTTGACACATGTCACACGAGAGGGCAAGCGCTTGATGGGAAGAAAACATCGCTCATTCCTTTTAGTTGGCGTGTGGAGCCGCCATGTGGTGTCTTGGCGCACCGCACCTTAAGTAATAGCTCCCAGGCTTAATTGTGGTTGCGCGGACCGGACACGTGGCTTTACTCCACACCAAAGTTTGAGACTTTGAGTGCAAAACTATATCAATGATGAAAATTCCAATAATACCTTGGAAAGGAAAACCCCTTTGGAGAAATAGGGGTGCGGTAGACAAAGTTTACATTAACATAGATCGATATGCATCAAATCCAAGGGACTAGAGGCTAGTGTTTCTATAGCAAGAAAAGGAGACTAATTTTCTTTCCCAACAACACAATTAGAAAAAAGAACTATTGTTTTCTTCACGAGGTGAAGTCCTCACACCATATCTCGTTTACTCAATGCAATATGATACCCTAAATTGAGATGGCCAAATCTTCTATGCCAAAGAGTAGCAAATGAACTTTTTTTTCCTGCAAGGGCCTGGTCTTTATGTGTGACATCAACAAAATTGAAACATTTTACCGACCCCTAACACGAGTAACAACTTCACCATTATGAGTCTTTTTCCCAAATGAGACATAATTTCTCACCATTATACTTATCAAATTCAACTTTCAAATTGTACTCTAGAAACTAGGTTTTTGATCCCTAAAACATATAGAACCTTCGTAAGTCGACACTTGTGAGTCTTGAGTGGTAAAGAAATATCCCCAAAACCTTGCACTTCAAAGGATGTATCATTGCCAAGTCAAACTTGTCCATGGGAAGTTGATGGAGTGAGGTTATAGAACTGCTCTTATTACCTTGTCATATTTCTAGATGCACCAAAATCAACATAATAGACAAGATTTCAAAAAATGGAGCCATGAGTCTCTACTATATACAAAAAATCTTCATTAAAATCAGGTGATAGTTTTTTAAGTTAGATATTTAGCCTAATTTATAGATGCACTCAAAATCTATGTATCCAAAAGCATGGCATATAGTTTAGAAAATGTGTGCCTATTCATGATAGCCTATTATATAGTAGAAAATATCTTGCTTGAGAATAACTCAAAAAACATAAGACAAAGTTTTCAATTAATCAATTAAAAATTGAAACCTGAAACAATAGAAAATTCATTTAAAAAAAAAGCTAAGTTTTTAAATCAGGTACAGCGTACAAGTATGGTACACCAATACAGCAAAAAAAAAAAATTGGGGGTTGGGTACGTTTGGGTATGTCCATACAAAAAACATATAAAAATGATAGATATATACATATTTGCAGCCTAAAAAGTAAAAGCAAGAATTAAATTTACAATACCACATATCATGCATATGCTAAACAAAACTTAGAACTACCAAAATATTACAAATTTGAAATACACTATATTGATTTAATTTGATATCAATTTGTCAAAACTTGAATGTTACAATAGATATATTGAACTCTTTGTTCATTGGTTCAACATTTAAAATAAAATAATACAATAGTAATCGACACTATATGGGCCATCATGAAGATCAACACCAACATCATCATTAACATTAGATGATGTAGGTAAATTAGTAGAACCACATGCAACCCCACTATCACTTGCACTAGAAGCATGTTGGGTATTCGACTCCACAAAAAGTAAAGATTGTGTGGCAGCTGAAAAATCCAAATCAGTTTGCTTTGGATCTACATCCCACAACTTCATGCGTCCTTCCTTGTACTCATTCTTTCTATGAGTAAGAAGGCGCAAGTTGGAATGCATATACACTAGCTCTTCCGCCTTACTTGTTGCCAAGTGGTTGCATTTCATTGAGTGGATAAAAGAGTATGTACTCCAATTTCGCTCAGACGAAGAGGAACTAGCAACCTATTGAAACAAAGAGAGAGGGTTACAAATTATAAAATTGCAAATCAAACTTTAAATTTGAAGTTAATAATTTTATTATGTTTAAAACAGTAAACAATACATATTTAGAGAGTGTAATAAAATTTAAGATACTTACTTGAGATAAAACTTTGATCGCAAGAGTTTGGAGGTGTGGTGATGTATGGCCACTGAGGTACCACCAAGCATGAGCATCCTTCCTAAACTTGTCACAGAGAGCAAAAGCACTTTGACCAGAGGCTAAAAAATCAACAAACTCACTTGTAACTAAATCCTCCATTTCACGATCAGGGAAGAGTTTAGTAAGTGCTTTCCTACACCCGTCACTAACTTTTGTATCTCTGTATGGTGGCACCCTTGATGGCATAACAAGAATTTCATGACTATAAAATTTGGGAGTCAATGCAAATGCAAGATGTAGTGGGGTGGTCATTTTGTTCCATCGCTCTACACAAATTGTTTGCACCTCTTTGAAGAAAGTTTCTTCAAGATCTTGATCTTTTTGATTCATGATGACTTTATTTTCTTGATCATTGAGTCGATGCCTTCGTGTACCTCTCCCAAACATGGCTTAACCAAGTCAATAAAACAAATCATACTCATGATGGGCTCAGTGAAACTAAGAAGATATTCCACTCGTTCCCACCAAATGTCATCTAGGATAATCTACTTTACATTTGTTGCCCTTTTAGTATTGGATTTCCTCCATAGGGACCAACTTTGACTGATAACCATGCTAGAAAGTGGCTCCTCCCCCTTTACAAGTCACCTCAAGACAATTGTGTTGGATGCAAATCTGGTTTTAGCAACCTATTCGAAAATTTAAAATTAAAATTAAAATATAAAGAAGACGTGCTCAAATTTAAAAAAATAAATTAGCAATTACTAAAGTGAAATGTAAAATTTAATAATTTAAGTGTTTCAATTACCTTCAACAACTCCAACAGTGAAAGTGTTCTAAAAATGGGTGGTGACATGTGATGATTTGTGATGAACATTTGGATCTCTTCAACCTCAACATAAATTTGTTTGATCCAATTTATTTTCCCACCCAACTTTTGTAGCATGAGGTTGAGAGAGTGAACAAAACAAGGTGTCCAAAATATTTGTTCAAACCATCTCTCAATCAACATACCTACAACTCTACAATTCTTTGCATTGTCTGTTATTACTTGGACAACATTTTGAGGACCCACATCCTTAATGCATTGTATAAGGATGTTAGCAATAAATTGTGCATCCTTCACCTATCCCTCACAATCCATGACTTTCAAAAACATTGCCCCCCTTACGGCACACTACAATCACATTGATTAATGGCCAATTTCTAGCATCTTCCATCCATCATAAATAATTGACTTTGCTAGTAAGGTGCTACACACCTTCTCATAACCTAGCGTTATGCACCTTTGTGGAGCCTCATTTACTTTCTCAACATATCCTGCCAATATAATGATTGAGAAACATTAAAATGACAAACCATTTGCATATAGACATCTTGCAACAGTTTGATCTACAATCTTGCTAGCATCATTCTTAAAATTTCTCTCTAATGGCTCCTTGCTTCTCTTCACATAACAGGATTTTCAATTCTACCCAAAAATGGGTGGCTCTCTACTACAACATCAGGAAAGTCACTATGAGATGGAGAAGCAAGGGGCCTCCTTGATCCCCTTCCTCTCAAAGGATGCTTTGTGCCATGAGCAAGTCTTCAATTTGCTTCCTCTTGCTCTCCAATAAATTATGCTATTTGTCAAGGTGGTAACCCATTACCATCCTTTCTCAGACATGCTTTGATTCCTTCAAGGAGGATGGCACATAAATGGGCTTTCACACCGCTATATGAGCTAGTATACCTCACATTACAAAAACTGCATATCCAAACAAATGTTCCTCCCCCTCGAGCTTGTTCTATCATTTGTACATGTTTTCATAAAGGTGAATTTGGATTAGTTTTGAAGGTGCATCGAGCAATAGAACTAGTATTGGTTGCGATTATATTCACTAACAAAATTCAAAAAACAATTATTGAATCATAAATGTTAAATACTTAAATAATAAATTATATACTATTTTTAAAAAATTTAACATTAACATTTATTATTTAATTTTAATTTATTATTCAAAAATTAAAAATTAGTATAATTATAATTTACAGTATATTAATATAATTTTTTTAATATAATTTATAATAACTATAATAATATTACTATATACAATATTATAATTTATTATTAATAGAAAATTTCAATTAATAAATTAGTAGTTAATTAACTATAAGTCTATTATCTATAATTATATTAATAATTATATAATTATAATACTAAATAATTTAAATCTACACCTATTATGATAAATTTTAAAATTGAAGTTTAAACTACACAATATTAAAATAATAATTAATAAATACAAATTAAATTACTATATTATATAATTAATATATATTATGAAACACTTATTTATTTAATATTTATGAATATGTGTATATTATATAATACTAATTATATTATTATTATTATGTTAATAAATAAATCAATAATAATACATATATTATAAATTATAAATTTATAGTTATAAAATTATAATATAATAATAGATTTTTTACATTTTATTAGAAATAGAAATGTAATAAAATTTAAACTTTAAATTTTTAAACAACGAAGAAAAATTAGAAAATAAAAATAAACTTTTTTTTGCAGGGAAAAACCCTACTTGCGACCTAGCGCCTCACAAAGAGCCGCAGTAATGGAGATATATGCTAACTATGTCATACCTGCAACCCATGTCGTCCTACAACCCGTTACTCACCTAAGCCTTTGAACTTGTCGAAATGAAATCGCGTTCTTTTGCAGTCGACGACTAAGAGAAAAACAAACAAGAGAGGAAAACAAAATGATGACTTAGGGTTTGTGTTTTCTTTTTCAAGCAAAGAAGTGGAAAAAATTTGAACTCTGCGCCAAACACCTTGAAATCGTTGTAGAATCGCCACGTCACTAATGGAAACACCCAGATTTGTCAAGTGCAAGTCGGAAACATTTATGCATTTGAAACCCGAACCCTGTCTGATTCCACAGGGATTCCAAGACATCTCATACCCAAAAGCAGCAAGGAAAATCAATAATTCAGCAACCTAGACAAAAACGAAAAATTGCTGAATTTTTTTATTTAACCTAAATTAATTGCAAAGAGAAAGAGGGAGAGAGAGGAGATGAGTATACACCATGAATTTTAAAACATGATATTTTTTCATTAATTTTGAGATCACTGATTATATAGTTTGACTTGAAGTTTAAACTTGAAAATTAATTATAAACTAAGTACAAAGGAACCAAAAATGGAGGAAGCCAATGAGGCTAGCTACCAAGATGCAAAATAATTGTGTGGAACATGCAAATATGTAAATTTGTTGAATAATTGTGTGCAAGATACAAATTTGCGAAGCAAAGCTACTTTGAGAACAAATGGTTAAAATTGGCACAAGAAGTGGGGATAGCTAAGAGTTTTAATCTAAGAGAATGTGACAGCTCATCTTTTTTGGCAAGATCAATAGGAGTACACCATTAGGGCCACACATTATAGACTGAATGACTTGAACCATGTGGCGGAAGGAGTAAAAGGGTGGATGAACATCCATGGGGCAAGGTTTTTGAATAGGTGTAGGAAGGTTGGTGAGAGGTTTCATTCATGTTGCAATTGTGTTCATAATTAAAGTGTATACTTTAAAGTGTAAACAATGATATAGAAATATAAAACCATTGACAAATAATTTGTAGCAATGCCTAATCCATTGTAACAATGTGACTTTAAGTGTTGCATAAAACATGTAGAAATCCATTTCAAAGCAATTATGTTCAACAAACACACAGTAAATCCATGTAAGAAGTTTGAACTTTGTGGAGCACATGCTTCACAATTGTTCAAAAGAAAGAGAGGAATAGGAAGAAAAACAAGGTAATGCAGTCACTAGTATTGTCATAAGAAGTAATATAGAGAGAAATGATCTCATCTTCAAATGCCGAAGATAAATTGGAAAGGAAAGAAGCCATAGATGCAAGAAGAAATGTTTAGGCTGGAATACAAATTAGAAATCTCAAATGCAAGTGTAAGGGGGATGAAAAGGGGTTTGGCAGTGCCCCAAAAAAAATTAAAAATCATATTTATTTTTTTGGAAGAAAAGTGTTGTATAAGAATAGGAAGTTCACCAAAATGAATGGATAAAAAATATGCAAGATGTGAAGCTGCTGAAGACTGTACTGTTGAATTAATTGCCGTTGATATCAAAGGAAATCGAAGGCCAAGAGAGATCGTTGAGGAAGTGAATCATCATATCGATGCATATTTGGCACCCAAATTATGGCGCCAATATTGGTCAAATCACCTCATCTTTGTAACATTGCAAAATCAAGATTATTTGGATTTGTTTATGAGCGACCCTCTATGAAGTCGCCACCCTCACAAAGGGAAATAAAATTTTAATTTTATCTATTTCTAATGGCTGACCCTTAGATTCCTAAAGCCCCCATGTGGTGATTTAAAATAAAAATAAATGTAATTTTTCCATGGAGCCGGCCCCCTTATAGTGGTGCCCCACTTGGAAAATTAAAATTAAATAAATTTATATTTTTTAAAAGGGGCTGACTCCTTATGGTGAGAGCCCAAGTTTGAAAAGGTGCATGTTAAGAGAAGAGTCGCCTACTTTGTCAAGCAATGTATCCTTCCAAAAAGTCGCCTATCTTGGTAAAGATATAAAAGGAGTTTGTGGAATGTGGAGAAGAGTGTGTGAAGAACAAAAAGATACATCATACAAACACATGCAGATTTAAGGAGAAGAAAATAATAGAAGATTATTGAAGGCAGATTTTGAAGGAGATTTATTCTCAAGAAGACAAGACTTTGTTGAGTTTGAGGTCGGTGCCTCATATTGGAGAGGTTAGCACCTCATATTAAAGAGATTGGTGTCTCTTATTGAGTTGGTTCTCTCGAGAGGGTTGGTGCCTACAAATTGTTGTAAAAGACTATTTATTTTGGTGACTAGATTTGGACAGTAGATCCAAGCAGTCCTTATTCTGTGGTTTTCTCCTGAAAAGATTTCCACATAAGTCTTGTGTTCTTATGTTCGTATTTGTTGATGTTGTGTATTTGAAGTTATTGTGGTTATTAATTTGAGAAAGTAAAGAATAATCTTATACTAATTCACTCCTTCCCCCCCACCTTTCGCCCCCTCAGTATAAGTGTGTGCTCATCATGTACTCAATCTGATCCAACTGAATATGATGTTGCTCCCTCAAATGTAATCAAATTGTTGAATTTTGTCCAAAATTGCTCTTGGAAAATCAAAAAATTCACTGCAAAAATCAACGAAACCAAGCAGAAGACCAATTATATAGGTCAACAAATCACAATTGAATTGCAATTTGTTGACTGATTTTTTCCTGGTTGACCAGTTATATGGGGAAAAACATCATTTTTTGGGGGAAAATCATGACAAGGTCGAGTCCTGATTTATTGTAATTTTTTTGCAATAAATGCTACTATGGATTATTTGGTTAGGTATTTAGCCTAATTTATAAATGGGGTACACAGGTGCTATGACCAAGAGGGGTGATGATCCAAGAAAACAACCTCATCAAATTAGTGTGCAATATGAAGAAGAGAATCAGTATAACAATTTAGAAACATGGCTTAGAGCACTTCACATTTTGCTTCTTTGAGGGTACAACTCTTGGATAGGCCTCCTAATATGCATAGAGTGAAGAAAAGACAAGCAGTCTCTTTAATTTTTTTGGAGTTATAATCAAAGTTGAACAGGGTTACACTGTCACATTGAATCATTGAAGTCTGTTGTATTTTATATCTAGCCTTGAGTTCTGTATTGCTTTTCACCATGACAAGTTACTACTAGCTCATTCATTTGACAATAATCAGTGCTCAAGGAGACGAACTTTCACACAAAATATCTAAAAACAGCAAAAAGAATGAAAGAGACTGTGTTTTATTTATAATACTATACCCATAATGCCTGAAAAAACTCCAACACAAGAAGTCTCCTCCCAGACAAGCAAAATGCTTTAAACACAATATCAAACCAAAACAACCACATAGGAAAAACACTCAAGCACCTATAACTTTATGCTACTAATAACTATCCTAGAAATTCAAAGCAGAACACTTGAAACCCATAATATTGAAAGCACATGAGGATCATGTAAAGATCACCACACACTAAGGTAAGTATTCAAACTTATTGTAAGAATTCAATTTTATGTCAGCACCTTCTAAAGAACCAAGGAGGCTCATAGAATATTTAGAGTAAAAGACAAAATAAAGGAATCCTATTTTCTAAAGAAATGAAGCATATTAATACCAACTTGATGTACATAACATCAATAGCTCCTAAGTCTGTTTAACCTCTAAAATTTATCACAAATACTGTTTTCCAAACACGCACAGTCACAACACAAAAGTACATTCAAGTAAACCAGTAGGATAACATCCTACTTCCCTTGACAATGGCAATTTGTAAACCCTCTTTATCTTCCAGACTGAAATGCTATGTGACACTTCCAAATGGTTAAGGATGGTTTCATAAAGAAAAACTGAGTTGAATAAAAGCTACTAATCTAATAGACAAGCTTAGAAACATACATTGCCTTCAAATTCCACATTAACAGATAAGCTAAAAAAGATAGCAAAGGAAATGCATGGAAATTTGCATCACTAAACCATACAAAAATCATTATCGTTTAGAATATTTGTAATTCTCCACAAACCTTCCCTCTTGCCCAAAAAAGACCTTGAGATTAAAAAATCCTCAAGTCAAAATTGGAGAATCAGATCAAGCAAAAGAAATTTCCACTACCGAAAATGAAGCTTAAGAATTTCTACAAGAGTGTCAAGGAGGCTCCTACTATGCTCAGGGATAACATGCAATTTAATCCATATAATGCAAATCACAGCTACATAGCATTCTAATCAAAGGACCTACTAATTTGCAGCAAAATAAGTGTCCCTAACCATGTTCTCCCACCCTTGAACTTCTCTAAAATGGCGAATATCTTACAACCACCTCACCACATATCATATACCCTATATGCGCTTATCATATATCTATACACACAGCAAAAAACACTCAACTTTGAATGGGACTTGCTTCTTTGGATATATTAAACTTAGAATGTTGCCATTACCCCTATGTCATAAATACATAGCACAATTATTAAGAATACACCCTACCCCTAATTGAACACAACAACAAATAGAGGATGTGATAAAAGCATAACAAACATACATGTAGGCCAAATTTTCAGAAATTTATTTGTTTAAAAATTCCAACTATACTTGTGCTGTTCTACTCCTTTGTACATTCACTCAATCAAAGTTGTGCAAACATTTTATTCCTAGATCTATTTACAGTGAAAGGTAAAATAAGAAAAATACAAATATCGTTACCTGTTCACCTGCAGCAACAAATTTTAATGCAACTTCCTCGAATGACATGATATAGTTTGTCTGCAATACCAAAGCATCCATTATGGCAGGTTTCATTGCTAAATACTGATGTTCAACAATTGATGAGGTATCAAACAGCAATAAATATAAGCATATAAAAATTAAAATGCTGCATCAACAGGCAACATCATCAAGTGAAAACATATAAGCTTCTTTCACAATGATATCACACCAAATCTAGTATACACGTCTATCTATGTTTGCCCCATGAAACAAATAAATTGGAACACTGTTAGACACCCTTAGGAATATCATCCACTCTCCTCCTCCTCTTCTGAGAGCCATATTCTTAAGTAGCAACAATCTTAATCCAAGCATATCAAATGAATTAAAATATTAATTTGCTTTTTGCAGTCTTTGGAGAAATGTCAAGAGGATGACCTAGGTTCATGTCTGTTAGCCAGGCTCCACATGTTGAAATGGCTGTGAAAATGAAGACTTTAACCCAGATAAGGCTGGCTGCAAATTCCAAAAGAATTTTGAAAGACCATATACCCATTGGATGAGGTTGCCTGCTGCTAGCCTAAGATTGATATTGTCTCAGTGTGTGAGTATTTACCAAGCAAAACAATATTTTAAAGTTTCTTCAAAGATCGATAATAAATCACAAATAAGTTACAACTTTTTCATAGTGATTTTTTTCCCATTCAACTTTATTCAAAGCAACACCAAAACAGCAGCAGCACTAGAGTCATACACATCTAGTAAGTTCAAAATGAATCTATGAGACCAAGAAAGAAGCTACAAGGTTCAGCAGGATAGCTTGACCTCAAACTTAATTGCACGCCTTTATAATCGTTCATCTTTGAGAATTCTTTTGGTTCTTAGACTCTACTCCCTGAATTTTTTAAATTAACTTTAGCTTATCAAGATACCTCACACACTTCTCCATAATTAGGACAAAAATTATACAATTCCCCAAAATCCTAGAATTGTCTAAGTATCTTATTGTAGTTAGGCTTAGTATTTGTCACATTAAATAGTTGCAGTTTTGCATATTGGCCAGAGAAATAATGCATGAATTATTGTAAAAATGCTTAGAATTAATCTAAGTCACAAGATTTGTGTTCATGATTAAATTCAGCAAACAAAATATTCGGAAAAAAGTTCATCAACAAATGCAATTCAAGAAAAACATTGTGATTAAGTTTGAATAATATAAATCTTTATGTTTACAGTATAAATATACAAGTTTAATTATTTCTATTATTTAAAAATTAAAATCAAACCTTAAAATAAAATGTAATCAAATGACAATTAAAGTTGATAAATTCAATAAGATTTTAAAAAAAATCTAGAAGCCGAAAATGTAATAAAAATTAAATATTCTTATTAAACACTCTATCTTGCTTGAAAGAATAGAGCCAAACCAAATTGTCAAGGCCATTTACCTTGTTATACAACTGTGCTAAGCCAGTATACTGCAATCAATATGAAACAAGCAGTTGGGTTGTTATGTTGACAGTCTCAACCAGGAACACCCCTAAAGATTGCGAACAGGAGTAAGAAAAAAAATGGCAATGATGGTAAGAGAGAAAATAAAAACCAGAAGTTGTTTCAGTTGGATGACACCCATGCCGCCTCCCCACCCACCATCCCCTCCCCTACCCAGCCCCTAACCACAATCAAACAACTCCAGCAAACATCCAAACTCTAACAATGGGCATCCAAACATTCTGTACAAATTTTAGGGCATTTTTAACAAAAAAAATTCTGAATCACTAAATTTCAAATTTGTAAGAAGAAATTTGGCTAACTCTGCGACTTATGAACTAATCAACCAATGTATGTGATCAATTCAATCAATTCCACTCAGCTACCAAACCAAATAAAATTATGAGTGTTGAAACAACAAGGAAAGTTCAAATAATGATAGCAGCGACCAAGGCTTCACCATATTCAGCCATTCAGCTCATAAGTATAGAGGTGATTTGTATAGTGAAATCCACTCAGATGTGCCTCAATATGAATACATGTACCATCATACATAAGCCTAGTATAATAAACAAACATACAAAGATGAGACTCACAACTAGACAAGACAACATGGCTCTTAACTACATCCCAATGTGAGAATATAACCAATATTTTCCTATAATGCTCAATTGCTAGCTTAAAACATAAAGATTAAAAAAAGCATAATTAGGGTACGTGGCATCCTTCTAAAATACAACACTATCATATGATACAAGAAGATGTCATAATAAAGTTGTGAAAACATCCTCATCATTAAGAAGCCTTGTGCAAAGCTATTATGAGACTTTTTTTGTATTGTGTTGTTTGTAGATGATGTTGTTACTTGTTAGGATACCACTAATAATGATACTATTAGGCAGGGATACCCGGGGAAGCGTCCCCTATCTGATTTTACCCATCACTGTCCTGGGGACAAGGGGACAACTAGGGGACGTCCCTCTCCCGTCCCCAATTTTGGCAAAAAAGCATGCAACAGTCCGGAAATGGGGGAACGGGGTCTAGTGTAGGGGACGATAGGCCATCCCAGGGACGGCCTATTCAAATAATCGATGTTATCTTAAACAAAGGAACAAAAGTTCCTTATATAGATTTACAAAGACGTTTCTAAAAGAAAGAAACATTAATAGAAGACGAAGTTAGAAACTATCCTAAACTAACTAAATACGACTAGATGACCATTAACTAAACAAATGGAAAGGTATTATACTAATACCCTCCCTTAATGGTCATCATTCTAACTACCCAAAGAAATAACAGAGAAGGTTGCCCCTTCTTCTCAAAACGCTTCTGCAACAAAAGACAAGAGCTTGCCACTGACTTTGCCACTTGAGATGAGTCTGCCACCAACCCTCCCAAAACCTGCAGAACTTTTGGAAATGACCAAAACTGATCACAAAACATCCAACTTGATGTTGGGTAACAAAACTGTCCCTCCTTGTAACTAGAGACACACTGAGAACAGCTACCACAATTTTGAGGAAAAATCGACAAATCCTCCAAACTTTGCAAATGAGCACGATAATCTAGAACAGACTGCAAGAAGTCAATTGTGCAAATGTTCACCCCAGCAACTCTAGGTGCAACCAAAATAGACTGCAACAAACCACAATTTTGAGGAAAAAATCGCAAAACCCTGAAACTGAAGTTTACAAAGCATCGTCTTTTTGGAAAAAACGGTAAAAACCCATAGAGGAATCCCACACAACTATGTGTATTACAAAAGCCCAAAAATGACTTTTGAGGATAAAATTGAAAAAAACCAAACAGGTAGCACAAAATCCGAAACACGGATCAGCATACATAACATCGTTTTTAAGGAAAAACAATAAAACCTTTCCAAAAACTAGAGAGCCCTCCCGAACTGCGAAAACCCTGACTATGGCATACAAGAGCAAACCCTTAATTTCTTTTAGGAAAAAAAATTATAAACCCTCTCATGATTTTTCCAAGCAAAAAATCAGAAAACCAAACAGAATTTTTTAAGGGTCAAAATTATGAAAACCCATCAGAATTTTTTAAGGAGAAAAAACTACTAAAAAAAAACCACAAGATAGATTTTTTTAAGGGACCAAAAATTATTAAAAACCCAAAACATCAATTTACAACAAAAACCCTTCAAATCGCGATTTTTTTGAGACGATTTCATCAAAATCCTTCATAACTAAGAGCCAAAAAATAAAATACAAACTCTAGAAGTCACGTATCAGAGACCCACGAAGACGACCTTGAGACAGAAGCACGAAAACCCGAAAGAAATCTCACATGAAAAGATTCTCACGAATTACAGACTAACAGGCCCACACAATTCTAGAAGTAAAAACACAAACTTCTAAAAAAACAGAACCACGAACCCTAGCTCACGATTTTCAGAAACCCTACTTCAGCACGCCCTCCCAAAATCCTGAGCCCTCCCATGAGAGAGACAAGCTTAGACCAGCTTTGATACCATATTCAAATAATCGATGTTATCTTAAACAGAGGAACAAAAGTTCCTTATATAGAATTACAAAGACGTTTCTAAAAGAAACAAACGTTAACAGAAGACAAAATTAAAAACTATCCTAAACTAAGTAAATACGACTAGATGACCATTAACTAAACAAATAGAAAGATATTATACTAATACGGCCAAGGGACGCCTAGATGTCCCCTGACTGTCTCAAGGACGACCGGTCATCCCCTACATCAGACCCCCAATTTTTAAAAAAAAAAACACATTTGAATATAAAAAAGGTCTTATTTTATTTGTTTTGTGGGCCCCCACCTCCAAACTTGCCCTTATGAGGAATAAACTCACCATTTTGAGTCATTTTTACATTTGTATGAGTAGGAAAAAAAGGAGCAGTTGTAGGGATTGAAGGTAGCAATTGCAAGAGGAGGAACAGCATGGTAAAGAAGGAGAAGAGGTTGAATCTAGAGCAAGTGGGGCTGCAAATCCATCAAAGATGTTAGTCTTTTCCTTCCTTTTTTTTCCAATTTTTTTTCAAAGTTTCAAGCATAAAATGTCTGATATTTTTAATTTTCTTTTGCATTTTTCAGTTTAAACTTGCATTCAAAATCAAAAAAACATGAGCAGCAATGAAAGTGAGAATGAAGTGCAACTACTTGATAGAAATACAAGAGAAAGTGGTGAGGGTGGTAGTGGACAGCAACCAAACCCATTTAAATTCCCTTCAAAAATCATGGAAACATATGCAAAGGGCCCTTTGAACAAAAAAAAAACCTTTCCTCCAATATGTTACACCTGTGGGCCAAAGGCAAAAAAATTCAGGGGGGAGCAGAGTGTGGAATTGTCATGTTTTCCATACAGACTTTTGGGGCAGCTACCCAAGGGTAAGGGCTCATTTTTTGGGTGTTTCGGGCCGTAGAGTTAAAATGTGTCCGGAGTTAAAAAAACATGAGAAGATAGAGTGTCATAGATTGCAATTGGAGGTGGACAGAAGGGCTCAAGGTGGGACAACTTCTTTTGCAAGTGAGCAATCATCTATGCCTATGCCATCCATGGTTGGTAGTAGTGAAGTTGCCACAAGAGGAAAGAGGAAGATGAGTGGTAGTGAGAAGGGAGCTTCAATTGAATCTATGTTTAATGTGCAAGCACAAGAAGCCACAGAGTCTTCCATTGCCAAATTCTTTTTTGCTCATGCCATCCCATTTCATGTGGCTCGTTCCTCTTATTTCAAACAAATGATTAGAGATGTAGCCAATATTGGTCCTTCATTCATACCCCCTGGAGATCATAAGCTACGCACTACCCTCCTAGACAAAGAGTATTCCAAAGTTAATGTGATAATGGAGGATATGAGGCAAACTTGGATGAGGACAGGGTGCTCTATAGTGATGGATGGATGGATTGATGTTAGACATCAGCCACTCATCAATATCATAGTAACATGCCCTATTGGTTCTTATTTTCTCAGAGCCATAGATTGCTCAAGGAAACATAAGGATGTAGACTTCCAGTTTACCATTTTGAGAGATGCCATTGAGGAGGTTTGGGTTGCTAATATTGTACAAGTGATCACCAATTCAGCACATGTGTGCAAATCGGCCAATTTCATGGTGGAGAGTGCTTACATGCACACTTTTTGGACCCCATGTTGTGTTCATGCATTGAAAGACATAGGGAAGCTAGATTGGGTGAAGTAAGTGGTGGCAGAAACTAGAGAGATTCAAATGTTCATTTGCAACCACCACACCTCACTTGCTCTCTTCAGGGCATTTTCAAAGAAGGAGTTCCTCAAACCTATTGAGACAAGGTATGCCACTTCATTTTGTTTCACTTTCAAATTTTGAAACTTCAAACATTTCAATTTGTATTCTAAATTTGAATTTCCAAGTACATTGAACCTTATACTGCTTTTGCATTTTAATGAATATAGGTATGCCACATACTTCATCTTGTTGGAGAGGATGTTTGAGGTGCATAAGCCTCTACAATTCATGATGGTGAATTCAGAGTGGACTAGATGGCCTAATTCAAGTTCTACTCAAGGAAAAGCCATCAAATAAAAGATCCTTGATGACGATTGCTGGTCCAATGTGAGGTAAGACATTATTGATTTTATTATTAAATTGCTGATTTTATTAAAAGTTAAATATTAGATTGTTGATTTTCATATTAAATTTCTGATTTTAATATTTTAATTTTATTGTCCAATGTTCCAACTTTCGAAGTTTCTAACATGTCAATTAACTTCTCAACTAATTCTTTTGAACCTTTTGTTTGCATTTTGTAGATATATTTGTTCCATCTTGCCTATTGTAGATGTCATTAGATATGCTGATACAGACTCTCCTAGTCTTAGAGAGATATATGAGACATTTGATAGTATCCTTGGAAAAATAAAGCAAACAATTTTGGCAAAGGATCCCACTTCGAGTTTATATGAGCAGCATATTAGGCCCATTGTGACACGAAGGTGGAACACAATGAATGTTAAATTTAAATGAACAGAATAGATGCACAGGAAATCATTCAAAATCAGAGACAATAACACAGCAGATACCCTGGGAAAACCCTCCACTTGAGGGAGAAAAACCCAGCAACAAAGATCTCTCTTCTCTATATAAATAATGGCAACAATTTGCTTTACAATGAGGCCAATCACAAGGCCAATATTCAGCACCGACACTAGATGCAATGGCAGATAATGATCTGCACTAAATCTGCCCTTGAAGACATTCGCAATCTGCTCTTGGTGAAATTCGCACTTGATTGATGTTCGCCTTGTATATATTTCGCACTGTATGATGTGTCTTTGTAAGATGTTCGCACTGTATATATACAACTTAGGGAGGTCGCACCTCCTCATATCATAAGGTCGGCCAAGATAAAAATTATTTACAAGACACAAAGGAAGTCGGCCAGAAATATATTCATTAAGAATGTCGGCCTTAATAGATATTAAATGTCTTCTAATGAATTTCGAATTCTTTCATGTCGGCCATAATATGAAATACAAAACAGTAAATATAAATTGAATAGCCAACGGCTATCATTCAATTTATTTCTCCACGAAAGAGCTGAGCTGGAAGGAACTACCGAAGCTGCTAAAACATTAACACTCCCTCTTAGCTAGGGAGAGAACTTCCAACTGCATAATGCGAATCATCTCCATATGAGGTTCATCTGCCAACATTGCCTGCAATCAGATATAAAGAGAGAAATATCACCTCAACGTGATATTTGATATCGTCTCGATATCAACCATCAAATGGTAAGTACTAGTGTTCATCACTTGCGTGATGTTGTCACCTCAACGTGACTTTCACCATGGCTCTCCCAGAGGGTGAAACACAAGTACAAGAAGACAGAGGGTGAAACACAAGTACAAGAAGATCATCACGGACTCTCTCACGTGATGTTGTCATGGAGTCACACACATGACATCCACCATGACTCAGCTCAGAGGGTGGAAACGAGGGCTTTCACCTCAAATTCTTCCGTCACAGAAGAAAGTGCAATAGTAAGTACAAGTGTTCATCACTTGCGTGATGTTGTCACCTCAAGTGACTTTCACCATGACTCTCTCAGAGGGTGAAACACAAGTACAACATATGTCATGGAGTCGCACACATGACATCCACCATGACTCAGCTCAGAGGGTGGAAACAAGGGCTTTCACCTCAAATTCTTCAAGTGTAGAAATGCATTAACAAGAGGGATTTCACCTCGAACTTCTCTCACAAAGAAAGAACTCATTAAGCAAGGCTCACTATCTGAGACTCATACCGATCAAAGTTTGGATTCTCACACCATACCAAAGCTTGTCGAAAGTATACAACTTTATCTGGCGAGAAGCGGTGAAATATCTGCCGTCTACTCATCCCGGTATAATGGCCTCAAACATGCGACCTTCCGTTACCATATCACCACGATATAGTGGTACTTGATCTCAACATGCTTGGATCGTCATGAAACCACCGGGGATAGTAAAGCTTCACACAGCGATTATCACAATGAATAATAGTAGGCTCCATTGATTGTCCAAACAATCCTGCCAAGGAACTACGAAACCCTGCTTAATTTCAGGAGGTTGCCATGCGGTACGTAATACTTTCGACCTCTGCGTACTCAATGCTCACGAGGAAGATTGCTTCTGCTGCGAAATCATAAAGACAAAGCTGAAAATAGCGAAGCCCGAGAGGTGCTCTTCGATCGTGACACATTTCACCGTAGAACCAAATGCTCAGATGCATAAAGTATGCTTCAGCCGTAAACGTATACGCAAGTATCTCAGGATATGTTTAGTTGCAACAAGATGTATCTGTCTCGGATCACACATAAACTGGCTAAGTGCACTCACTGCATAGCAAATATCAGGTCTAGTGTTAACTAGATACATCAAGGATCCAATCAGCTGTCTGTACAACGTAGGATCCACCAAATCTGAACTAGCTGCAGCCTCCTTCAATTTATGAAGATTGGTCTCCATAGGAGTAGACATGGATTTGCAATCCATCATGCCAAATCTCTTAAGTATATCAATGGTGTACTTCCCTTGATTTAAAATCATACCATCTGATTTCTGCCAGACTTCTAAACCAAGGAAGTAATGCATGAGCCCAAGGTCTTTCATCTCAAATTCAGAAGTTAAATCCTTCTTGAAGTAGAGATTTGAATCAGCATCATCCTTCAAGAAGCCCAAACTTGACAGGTATCGATTAATCCTTTCGTACCATGTGCGAGGAACCTGCTTAAGACCATACAAGGCCTTCTTCAGCTTGCAAACATGTGACTTCTTCCCATGAACCTCGAAACAGTAAGCAACAGGAGCAAATGTTTCTTCATAAACAACTCCCTCTTTCTGTGAAAACCCACGAGCTATGAATCTTGCCTTGTACTTCTTCAATGCTTTCATCTGCATCTTTAAGTACGGGCTGTCCTCTCAGAACACTCTATTCTTACAACATTGCAGTCTTCACTTCTTCTCAGCAAGTCACTGAACTCCCTCTTGATTCCTACTTCAGAGATTGCAAAGAAGACTTCTGGAAGTGAACTCCCTCTAGCCACTAACTCAGTCTCATGGCTGCAAGTTGTTTGAACATTTCTTTGGTCGGCATGATTCCCTCACAAGATGCCTCAAGCTTTTCATCACTAAGCAGTCTCTCATCTCCTTCTTGCTCCTAAATCTGTCCTGGGAGCATTTTAGAGAGAGATTACTAACAATTTATAGCTATTCAAGGCTAGAATCATACAAAGTTTACTATATCAGATTATAGTGTGAGTACATAAGAATTTAAAACATGAATAAATCAACCTAAAGAGAAATATATAAAAGATCAGAATGAAGGGATAAGAAAACTTATCTTTATTGAATTCTGATATATCTTCTTTCATCTTTTCTTCTCTCAGAAGTGCCAATCTTAGCACAACAAAAGATAAACTACACAACACACATTATGTAGTCAACATATTCAATATAGTACCAGCCTTCTCAAGGCACCATCTTAGTCCATGCACATAGAGAATGGTATCGATGTGACCATCCAATCACAACGAAATTGCATTCCTCTTTTCATCTCAAAGTCACACTCAAAGATCTTCACAGCGAAATGCAATGAAAGATTGACATCTCCAAGGGATCTTATGCCAGAGATTACTATCACAATCTTTACCGATCACACATGATTCAAGTAAACAAAGTTAGACTTGCACAACTTAGCAGACTGAACTTCATCCTAGATTTCAGAAGAATAAACAAAAAAATAATACTTATCTTGATGAAATCAGACTCTCTTTTTCAAGTCTGCACTTTTCCCAGCAACAAGAATAGGTAAGCACAAAGGACCCATACAGGACTTCTCGATTTGCTTCACCCTTAGCAGTGGCGTCGCCTCATACTAATTCCAAGCAAGATCGATATTACTCTTCTAATATTCAAGTGCTTGTTAGGCTGATTGACATCATATGTTCAAAGCCACGTCCTTAGATCAAGTAGATGCATTCATCCATGATCTAAATTCCTCCTTACTATCGCACGGAAGACAAGCTACAGAATACTCTTGACCAAAGACTTCAATCCATGTCTGGGAAGCAATGCTAGAGGCATACGCTCAGTCAAGGCTCTATTCGATGATCTCTGCCTAGATGGTAGAACGCCAGAATGAGGAGAATGTGAATCAGAAAGAAAACACAGAAGGAGATCGGAGTTCCTCTTAAAGATCGACAACTTTAAAATGGTAAGCACCCAGGTTCCTACAACATCATACTTAGGTCCTGAAAGCTCAAGAACTTTTCTCTTAAGCCTATACAGATGATCACACGACCTCTTTATTGAAGAAAATGACCATTTACAGATTTAAGTCGTCAGATTTTAGCTTCGCTGATTATCACAAACATCTGATCGACCCGTGAAAACTTCCATGATCTTGTCAACTTCCCGTTCTTGACAACACGGAAAAACTCCATTGACTTTTACGGCATGAACACTCCAATAACTGCCCGACCATGAATAGGTGGAAGGCTCGAATAGAATAAATATGACCATAAGAAATATAGGCCCACAAAATTGACGATGAATAATAATCGCAAATATGGTCCAGTGCAGAAGTGTTGCATGAATGGTAATCAGAATACATGTACCATATATGAATCCGTCAGGATAAGAATAATTTTGACACTATGATTGCATCTCAGCTATGCCGACATTGACCAAAGATAATGAATCATAACCACCAGCCAGAATAATGAATATGATCGCTTAAATTCTTCCAAGAAATCATCAACTCTGATTGAATCTTCACACAGAACCCGCTCTGATACCATGTTAAATTTAAATGAACAGAATAGATGCACAAGAAATCATTCAAAATCAGAGACAATAACACAGCAGATACCCTGGGAAAACCCTCCACTTGAGGGAGAAAAACCCAGCAACAAAGATCTCTCTTCTCTATATAAATAATGGCAACAATTTGCTTTACAATGAGGCCAATCACAAGGCCAATATTCAGCACCGACACTAGATGCAATGGCAGATAATGATCTGCACTAAATCTGCCCTTGAAGACATTCGCAATCTGCTCTTGGTGAAATTCGCACTTGATTGATGTTCGCCCTGTATATATTTCGCACTGTATGATGTGTGTCTTTGTAAGATGTTTGCACTGTATATATACAACTTAGGGAGGTCGCACCTCCTCATATCATAAGGTCGGCCAAGATAAAAATTATTTACAAGACACAAAGGAAGTCGGCCAGAAATATATTCATTAAGAATGTCGGCCTTAATAGATATTAAATGTCTTCTAATGAATTTCGAATTCTTTCATGTCGGCCATAATATGAAATACAAAATAGTAAATATAAATTGAATAGCCAACGGCTATCATTCAATTTATTTCTCCACGAAAGAGCTGAGCTGGAAGGAACTACCGAAGCTGCTAAAACATTAACAATGAACACCCCACTTCATATGGTGCCTTTGCTGTAAATCCCAAATGGTATGCACCAAGGGAGGGTAGGGTGCCTCCATGTGATGACCCAGAGGTTTTAGATGAATTCACACAGGCCATTGATAAGATGTATTCAAAGGAGCAGGTTTCAATACTTTGCTCACAATTCCTTGACTTTGCAAATCTTCGTGGTCCAAATTTGAGTAAACCACAAGCAAGGTTGGATACAGCTATATTAGCTCAAACAAACCCTATTGGATGGTGGGCATGGCATGGGAGGGATACACCACATTTGAAGACACTTGCCACTTGCCTCCTTGCACAAGTTGCTAGTTCCTTTGTTGCAGAGAGGAATTGGTCCACATATAGCTTTATCCACTTCCTCAAGTGGAATAGACTTACCTCTAGACAAGCGGAGAAGCTAGTGGTCGTGCATAGTGCTCTTTGGCTTCAAGATCATCCGACTCTAGCTTTACGATGGGATATTGATCCCGAAGATGTGGCCCAAGTTGATGAGGAGGAGACACCAAAGGGATTGGTTAGGATTCCGAGGGCTGAGGTTAAGGTGAACCATCACAGTCGCAGTGACTCAGAGGACTCTAATTTTGATGCGGTTATGAGAGATGCAGATTAGGGGCAGCAGTGCACTTTATTTTTTGTATTTTAATTTTCATATCATAACGAAAAAGTTTAAAACTATATGGCAGCAATGTAGCCTTTGAGCATTTTGTTATAAGTTTAAAAATTATAACTTGGAGGTTGTATGTTATTCTTAATATGATATCACAATTCACATGCATATTGACAATGGATTCAAAATTCTGAATTTTGAATGCACGTTGAGTATTGACAAAGAATTTTGAACAAAAATGTTATATGTTAAGGTTCTATAATGTATATAATGCATGCTTTATCCAAGTTTTCATATGAATATTTAAAATTTCCCCATATTTTATATAGCTGTCCCCTTTGTCGTCCCCCAACCATCCCCAAATTTTTCTTGAAAAATCGAGGACTTGGGGACCCATCCCACCATCCCCTGTCGTCCGCGTCTTGGAAACTCAAGGTAACACTGCTATTAGGTCATGATACTAGGCCACCTTTTTACATATTGAGCAAGCCACTTAACGGATTAGTAGACCAACCCAACTTTATAGATAATAGGTCCACCAAACTACCATTTTAGGTAGTTGGTCCGCCAACATAACATTTTGGTCAATATATCCAGATTCAATGTATCTAAGCTATTTGATAAGATTTGGTAGGTATAACATTTTGTCAGTTCATGTTTGAGTTTTGGGTTTAGTATTCACCAATTATTTTCCCCCCAATTCGACATTGCTAGATTTGGCCATATGATATATATGTATATCAAAACTTTTGTTTTTACTAATAGTAACTTGGGTAAGGACCCAAGACTGACCAAAAAGACCCATAATAGAACCATAGTGAAGGATTTCAAGCAGGGATCAAAAGAAGGATGCCAAGTCTTCAAGCTTAAAATATAATCCTCCCAAAACCATAAACCCAAATTAAGAATGGCATTTCTATTATCAAGGCTCCTAAAATCCACTATAGAGAATCCTTGAGCACAAGGAAAAATCTCAATTTCTTCCTTCATGAAGGGTTTCCACAACTTAAATCTATTCATACAAATCATGCACATTAGGCCAAAACCATAAATTTTCAAAAAAGGCATTCCTCACCAATGATTTCTCCCACAAATCTAGTTTTTTCTGTGATCAAAAGTTATTTTTGGCACTTGTTCAGTTCTTTTTCCAATCATACCAGGTTTCCAAATTCAAGATTTACATCCTTTGGAGACCCCATCATGATTCCTGAGCTGAATGACAAGAGTTAGCACCAAGAATGCCATCAGAATTATTTGCATTTCCCTTCCAATCTCTATTACCCACTTGTGAACTTCAAATATTCCCATAAAGCGCATTTCAAACTGATTTAGGGGAAACCATAATAAGGTTTAAGGAAAAGGAGGAAGCTTGTGCACTTTTAAAATCTCCATTAGAAGCAACAGCCGCCTTAGAACTAAATCCAGATATGGTTGAAAGAGACTCAGCTAGCAAATTTGTTGTTACCTGGGCATGCATTCATACTTGCAACCTTCGTCTTTGCCTCAAAGGAAAAAGATTTATCTTCGCAAAGCTCTGGGCACTTTTTAGTAAAGTGAGCCAAGACATCTGCATCTATCCACCACAAACAAAAAGTGAGAGGCTGTCCAACCCTGCAGCAAGAGCCACAGTTCTTTTTTGGCATTTCTGATGAGTAATGAAGGGAGAAGGCATGGAAGACTCCAACAAGGAAACAGTCGAAATCTGCAGTGTCAAAATATTTTCATGCTACTGCAATAAAGTTTTGGGACAACTTCAGGAGTGAGTCATCCTTTAAATTAAACAAAAAAACACACATAAAAATCAGATATTAAAAATATATAAAAATAGAATTAATTTGCAAAGACTTTGTCTACATTTTAGCTAAATAAAAACATATTTTAGAGATCCAAATACATGATAGTAAAGAGCATAACTACATGGCCTTCACATTATTATGTGTACTATCATGCGCATGGGAGAAAAACATAATATAGAAACTGTAGCCAAGTTGATACAAACTTGCTCATTTATTGTGGATAATGAAATATATGAAGCACCATATTCGTATGTAGCCTAGTTGTTTGTTTGTGAGAGTGTAAGGAGCAAAGGTGAGAGTGTAAGGAGCAAAGGTGAAACAGCAGGATAATGTAAATGAAAAAGAGTTAGAAGGGAATTTGTGGCAGACAAAAAGGTTGGAATAAATGAAAGAGAACAAATGATGGTGCCAAGGGAGGCAGCTTGGTAAGGAATAAGTTGAATATGTAACAAAGAAGAAAGAGAGGAGAGAGAAGCGGCAGGGCTTAGCTAGTGGAAATATGTTTTTTAAACAATTTTTTAATTTCACCAAAGTTTGCCT